>RXPK01003781.1:0-73243 GCA_004143645.1 Protaetia brevitarsis
TGCTGTATAGTTGCGCACTTATTAGTTTTGCAGATACCCCACTATTCCCTGCTTTTTTTTTTCAATCTGTTATGTGTTTTCCGTGGCTCATTTCTGTGACGCTGCAACGAGCCCTGCAGTAAGAAGAGTCTTTGTATATGTTTTACCTCTTTTTCAGTCTTACCCGTTACCTAACTGACTTACATGGGAGACACCACTTTTTAATTTAAAATAGTATAGTGACTGGCTGGGATAGTTTTACCGGAAGCCAACAACATTTAAGAAGAAGAAGAAGAAGAACTTTGTAGCAAAGTATATACATAGATATTCATTTCGTTACTGTTGTTTTTTAGAGATTTGTTTTTTACTTTATTTGTCATTTAACAGTTGATTAAGTTTAATATTTTTATAGTTTAGTATTCGATCTTCGTTTAAGATTTTCTAGTTTCGCATTGTTTTTTCGTTTGATTTAGTTGTTTATTTATTATTTCCCAATAATGTCGAGAATGATAAACATTCTTTAAGAATATAGCAAGATCTTCACAACTATTAGTAAGAAAGAAGTACTTTGCATTATTTGTTCTCTGAAATTAAGTTTTAGGGGTAAATACAGTCTTGAACGATAAATAAATAGTATATAAAAGCTATTGAGTATCAAAGAGAATTTTCTCATGATCCCTTTAAATAAATTACGGAATCCACTTGTCCGTGGGTTCTTAAAGAAATATACCAAACATTGTATTCCCCATCCTTCAACAATTAGAAAATATTACGTGCCTAAACAGTTCGATTAAACCAT
This sequence comes from Protaetia brevitarsis, assembly GCA_004143645.1. Taxonomy (NCBI): domain Eukaryota; kingdom Metazoa; phylum Arthropoda; class Insecta; order Coleoptera; family Scarabaeidae; genus Protaetia; species Protaetia brevitarsis. Next base: position 779 of record RXPK01003781.1, read on the forward strand.
AAATAACGTCAGGTTAAAACTGGGAGAGAATTATCTTTACATAAGCGCAGATGAAACGGCAGACACAAGGAAGATGAGTTGTTAATGTAATGGCTGGCACATTGCATCTTGAAAATCTTTCCTATGTAATTTTTAGTAGCCACAAAAATTAGAAGGTGAAGAATAACAACAACAAAGGAGATTAGCGAAATTATTATTAACAGCCTAACAAATGAAGATTGTTCAAAAGTTCTGTTATTTCTTTCCGATGCTGCAAGCATAATGTTAAAAACAGAGAACTAGACATATGCTGTGCATGGAATATATCGCAATGTTGAACTCGTTCATGAGCAATTTTCATTCTTTAATTAATTAACCATTTAAAAAGTATAGAAGGATCGATTGAGGAAAAGATACAAAATAAAATTACTACGGTATTGAGAAGAAACCCAGACCATATACTATTAAAAGAAATTTCCAATAATAAGTTTTACAATCCAAAATGAAAATTTATGTTTAAAATATAATATTGCATATTTCCATTTTGTGCCTACCACTTCAAGTGACGTAGAGATTCAAAACAGATTAACTTCACAAAAAGCCCATTTTTAATAAGTAATTCCTTCCCAGTTAATTCCTATTACAATTATATCGAAAACTTTGACAATTAACAAAATTAAACTTTCAATATATCTACGCTACTGGATGCGCCAGTGCTATTTCCTTGGATTCGAGAGAATTCGAAATCATGGAGACTAAATTGTTCAGTGCAAGATCCGTAGATTTTCCTACTTGATAATCATATTGGTGTACATGAAGGAGCCTATGTGAAAGGATTACTTCTCTGATGTGACCGTCTCTAACACCTTTTCTATGTTTTCGAAAGAAATGACGTCAGGCTAATTGGACTGAAGGAATTGTCTGAAGAAACAATGCATGATAAGATATGCAAGGTAGCAAAAGATAAACATATATAACAAAGAAAGATTGTATTGCTTGTTGACAACTGTGCTGCGCATCCTCATTTGGACAACTTACAAAATATAAAACTTGAATTCCTACCTCCCAGCATCACATCATTACTGCAATCAATGGACATGGGAATAATAAAATATCTCAAGACGTTGTACCATGGAAAATTGGTAAATTACATAGTGGAGGCTATTGATGACAATTTATTAACAAGTTCTTCGACTGCCAGAGATATTAGTGCAAAAATTAACCTTCTGTAGGCACTAAAGCTTTTACTGATAGCTGGCGAGCTATAAAACTCAAAACTATACAAAATTGCTTTGTTGTCTCTGGCATTAGTATTTGATATGCCCAAAAGAAATTGAACGAAACAGAAACGACATTATTTCGCAAGTAAACTTATAGGAAATTTGAACGAAATAGAAAGTGACATTATTTCACAAGTCCCATTTTTAATAATAGATAACAATTTACCATGTTATGATGAAACTGAAAAGTATGAGGATGCAATTATTGAAGGTATTCAATCAAAACGTCAAATATTGGATGAGGACACTGACTCTGGTGATAAACATTTACTAGTGCCAGTAATTACCCCAAGAAGCAAGAAAATGCATCTCCATGTTGCAACATTTTTTTTTTCTTTATGCAGGAAGGTAATTGTGAAAATTCAGGAAAAGACAGCGTTTTGTAGAACTTCATTTAATTGGGTTGGTAGCTTAAGGGTTATTAAATGAGTTTGAATAACATGTAAGATTATTATTTTAAATGTGGAAGAACGTCGAGTTGCATACTATTTCAGTATCTCTTGTAAACGCAGCGTACGACATTTCAAAATTTAAAATAACACATTGCACATTTTCTTCAAATCCATTTAAAAAATAATATTTGTTATATTATTTTTTAAAGGATTTATCTAAGGAATTAATCTTGCACATATAATGTTTATTTTTTTTATCCAATAACATATAAAAACAATATTTACAATTGTTGTTCAATAAATCATTCATTTTTTTTACCATTTCGTACGGTTTTATTTAAGATAAATTTATATACTATTAAGAAATAACTACTCTTAATAATTATGCCTCAGCTTTCTGTTATTAAGAAAACAACAAAAAAATGATTTTTATCGCTGTTTATATTTACTAGTCGCATGACTATGTGTATGAGACATAGTCCAAATAGTGTGATACGTGTATCATCATCAGCAAATATTTAGCATCAATAAACAACCGTATCAATTATAGGAGACTCTGATATGCATTTGCCGTAAGTGCGCATGTATAGGAGATATATCAATTAAGATAGCGCTTCTGTTTGTTGCTATTTGTTTTAAGTTGAAAAAAAATATATGCATAAACTTAAAGTGATGTATTTTGCACTTCTCCTGTGGATATGTTTGGATATAACCGGTTTGTTACTAGTAAGGAACTGGTGTCAGAAATATTCTATTCTTATTCTAAAACATCCGCTATTATCAAAAGTAATGGGAAGATTATTAAGGTTGTCAATGATTCCCCTACAAAAGGTTAATAGAATCCAATTGGCAAGTTTTTTAAGAACTTTCGGATGCAAAAATATGCCTTCAGAAACAAGTGCTAGTTCAACTCAAGACCAGAAAATAGCACAGCTGTAGGTTATTTGAAATGCGAATTTGGCGGGATCTTCAGAAACTTAAAAATATGTTTAAACTGTTTAAAGATGTTTTCATGACTGTATTTATTTCTATAATTGTTTTCCGTAACAAACCGTTAGCAAGATATCGCTAGTCGTAACCCACGGCAACAAGTTACCTTGTGAGTAAAAGCATTCTTTAAATCAAGGAAATATCTGTTTGATTTAAAGAATCTTTTTTCTCAGTGCAGCTTTCGAAATCCTCATAAAATACCGGAAAAAAACAGCCCGTGTATCGTTAAAGCTGAATTGAATATCTATTTTTGATGACAAGCATTTATTGCAATTTTATTATAAAATTAGGTAAACATATCTACAAAATATTAACACAATATTTTATCGTAATACTTCCGGCACTTATTTTTAAATTTAGTCGTATCTAAATAAATGCAAAGCATAAACACGTATTATCTAGGATTAAAATCCTTGAAACGGAAAACTCATCCATAAATTCTAGAGAGGAGAGGAAAATATTTTGACGTAAGTACATATGTTGTACATGCAAAAGCAGCGTTAGCTATCAGGTATATTTCCACTTGTTACAGGCTTACAATATTGCCAAAGCCGGCTGCCAAAACCCGGTGCAACAATTTCCCACCCACGCCTCATGAATTCAACTTGCAAGCGTTGTATGCAAGAGCCACTATATAACATACATGGAATCCGTAATTCCTTCGAAAACGGTTCTGGTTTTATCCGGCCGAACGATTGCTCCCGTACGCAAGTTAATATTTGCCCGGCAGTATTTTCGTTGAGGCGTTAATTTGAAGCAAATATTTACGGTAAATGTATGTCGTTAAAGTAGAGTCATAAAATTAAATTCTGGGATGAGAAGGCGAGAAATCCTGCTCTTCGCTTTTCGACAGGTCGGCAGCAATCGCCTAAGTCGTAAAGAATTGAGGAATCATCAATGGTATGCGTACCAGGATATAAATATTTAGGGTTATGGGAAATTTTAGTTGTGAAGATTCTTAAATGTACGATTTCTTGGCGTAGGTTTCCTCTCAGTTAGTCAGTTGCTCGTTTAAAATTTAATTGGTCTGGTAAAAGTCATTAACGTATATTCAGTTCTTTTGTATTGTTCAGACAAAATCATGTTTGCTATAATCATATTGGTGGTATATACAAAAGAATCGTTTTATTTATATCAAAGATTTTAGGTTTAAAACGTTTAAAGCAATTTTTCAAAAGAAGCTTCAAACGATATATTTTAAATGTATTTCATTGTACACAGGATTTAAGTAAACACCACGCGCCGGTAAAACAATGGTTGTGGTATTCACAAATAGCAAGAAAATGTTTGGATAAAGCATGAGTTACTTATGCTTGACCAGAGGAGTAACCTATCACTAGCTGAAGCGAAACACACACAAAACAGAAAAGTCACTGCTTTCCGTTTGATTATCGCTAGATGGCGCTTTCGTTAAAACGGCTAAACTTGATACAATACAATGGGAATAATTAAATAAATTTAAATAAATCCTTATATTTTTTTCCTACAAAATTTGAATGTAGACAGAAATATAACTTAAAAATATGTATAGACTCGATATAATCCTGTATGCCAAACTCAAAGACCTCAACGTAAACAACTATTTCATTTGCACATAAAAATTAGCACTAACTTATCAATAACTTTGCCAGTGAACTGTTGGACTTTTTCATTTGCAAGCTAAATTAAGTTAGATATCACATCAAACAAACACGTAATAGAGACGTCAAAATCATTCGCTCACAACGTGAAAAGAGTAATTATACAGCCTGTCTCGAAGTCAAGTAGCCAAACAGTCGGTAGAGAAACCTTATGTAATTCCGAGTGAAGAATTCTGATAAAGTTTAGTTCGTAGGTGACTCATTTTAGAAAAATAGATGGCTTTGATAAGGATGCTATTGCTATCTTGAGAAGTGTAGGAGATGCAGGATTGGTAAAATGGGGAAAAAGTAGTGCATTTTAGAGAGAGAACACACTGTTATCCAGGACCGTATTACTAGTTGTTTTGTAAACACTGTAAAAAAATAAGAGTTAAATAAAAACTTATTTCTACCATATTTAGAAAAATATAACAGAAAAGTTGGAAAATGTGTTAAGCTTTAAAAGGAGACCATTGTGGGCCTAATAGAGGAACGAGGATGCTAGATTCTCTGGTAACCTACTCAGGCGCAGCAAGAAAGAAGCTAAAACCATTACTGGGCTGGTAACTGCACACTGTCCCCTGAAAAAAGCACTTATATAAACACAGGCAGGTCGAGTAAGCAAACCAAGGTGCAGAATATGTGAACTACAGGAGGAAACGAGTTTACATGTAATCTGCACATGTGAGGAATTGAAAGTACTCAATCAGAAATATTTAGGGAAGGATCTATTGGAGCCCTCGAGGGTTCTCAAGTTTCCACTGGGCAAAATACTGAGCTTTATAGAGAACACCTAAGCTGCTCAAGTGGAAGTAAGAGGGACAGTACAATGAGCACCTAGCTCAAGTGCCTCGACTGTAGCTGCCCACCCTAACTTAGTGAATGAATAGGTCATATCTTGAAAATTTAAATGTTGTTTTACGCTGTAAGCTACTATTAATACATTACATTATAAAATTAAAAATTAAGTATTAAAGCGTTTATATTAAATAGTACGAAGTATGAAAATACATGTAATTAGTTTAAATAAAATTCAATATTAAATTTGTGTAAATAAACCATCAGGTCAGAATACTAACAAGTTTATTTGCTTCAGTTTGTACCTCCACAAGATTCCTATCGTTGACAATGGATGATGTACCAACCCTGTGTATAAACAAAAAATGTCGAATAAATAAAACAATGTCGTTAATGAACATTAAAAATGAAATCGGCCCTAATAGCGAACCCTGTGGAACGGCTAAGGTAACAGCGTAACAGACAGGCATGAACATGCGACCTTACCCACGCCACTAATTTAAAGAAGAAAGAAGTCTTTAAAAAAATAAAGTCATTATGATTCTTCAATGTCGAAATGTCTTATTGTCAATCTGATTACAGCAACTTATAGCTAATTTTTTCATATTCATATTCATATTCATTTATTTGGTCATCAATATTTGCATCACATGTCAAACAATAGAATAGAATGACTTAAGAACATTAATGTCACAGTTTACTCTATAAAAAAATTAATGCATTGTTTTTAATATTTTCAAAATTCAATGTTCTGCATCAAACTAGTGAGCATATTCTAGAGATTCTATTGGACTCTAAATATGTTTCTATTAATCTAGGTTGTTAATGATTTATTCTTATCTTTAAAAAAAATGCTTAAATAATCAATTTAATATCACTATCGGATTTTGTTCATCGGCTGTGAGAATGTAAGATAAAATGGTTGACCTTTAAAACCTCTGTTTTATGTTTACACGCAGAGAGGAAAAAGCATTAAATGAGATACGAAACCGCAACATAAATTTCTTAGTTTTAAACACCAGCAATGAGTTCATAATGTTAATCGAACACGTAAAAAAATCTTAGATTGTTATGGTCAACTCAATAAAAAACAAGTATTGAAGGTCAAACGTGCATTATAGTTAATTAGGCAGAGTTCACACCGGAGTGATACGACCGCAATACGACAAGCGAGACAAATTTTGAAAGTCGAGGAGTACCTACAGCGAGGCAGCGTCAGAACTGCGGATGTAATTGAGTAATGTCATCTGGAAAAATCTCTGAATCAGAAGCAAGCGGATCTGGTCCAGGAAAAACCTTATTAAAGAACCATCAAAGAAAAAGACTGAAGAACTACAAGACAAGCCAAAAATTAATCCAGAGGTCCAGAAGATTACTTCGATCAACCAGCCAAAGACCTGTACCGATTAGTGCAGGGTACAAGGGTCCTAGAGTGGCTGCTATAATTTAATGGGAAAGAGAAATACAAAAAGCCGAGAGGCTGCAGTGTTTCCAGAAAAAGTCAAAAGTTCCGAATGTAAGTAAGGTAGTGATGATCTTGAGTAGGCATTTCAATTAGAATGAAAACTTGAGAAGACAACACAAATCAAGATACATTTTGAATATCTGTGTATCGCATAAGTAACAAAACTGTCAGTAGGAATATAACAATGTCATCTGTGATATGATTAATTTTGGAATAGCAAGAATGTTTCTGAGCAGCATTATTTATGAGAACTATTATTCAGTACATTTTTGTAAGTATTAAGATAAATAAAGTAATACTAAATAAGTATGAGTGTTTTAGAAGTACCGTTGCTATTCGTCTATTAATTTGAATCAATGATTGAGTAGTAGTAGTAGTAGTAGTAGTAGTAGTAGCATTTATTTTGTAATAAAACCATTACAGAAATTGTCAATAAAATAAATATGTTGCTTATAATTATAAGTAACAATGTCAATATAAATAAAAGAAAACACAAATAAATAAATAAGTAAAAAAGTAAGTAAGTATATGACACACAGATTACGATTGACAAACAAACATAAAAAGACGACTAGAACAGTAGAAACTCATCAACCGAGTAGCACTTCCTCCGCATAAGAATTCCCTTTACTTGCTTTTTTAAGGCGATGGATGGCAATTTTTTAATATCCATGGGCAAGTGATTATATAATTTAACACCCCAATAATCCATTGGCTTCTGGGAGCAGGTCAGACGGTGGTAGGGAACCCTATTTCATTCCTCCCTTTTGTGGAATAGGTATGTAGGTCACCATTTACGGAGTATAGGTGGGTGTTGTGCACATGCATGACGACGGACAAAATATACACAGATGGTAGGGTAAGTATATTTTCGGCTGAGAAGAATGTTTTACAGCTTTGATTATATTTTAGGTTGCACAAGATTCTAAGCGCCCGTTTTCTTAATAGCGTACAATGCCGATGACAATCTATTGCTCAAATTATCCACATGCTGGATCCATCTCAGTTTGGAGTCAATTATAACTCCAAGGAGCTTTCCACATGATGAAGCACTGCTGTCGGTGGCGAAGGTTATATTTTGTGTTTTGTCATAATTCAATCTTAATTTGTTTGCAGCCAGCCATTCTTCAGCAATTCCAACTGCCTCTTTGGATTTTTCATTTAGTTTTTGAGGGTTCTCAGCATGCACCAAGAGTGACGTGTCGTCCGCATATAAACAAATTTCGGTTCCACCCATGTTATGCGGAAGATCATTAATGTATACCAGGAACAGAAGTGGCCCAAGTATTGATCCTCGAGGAACTCCATATTTGATGCTTCCTAGATCTGACTGGGAACAATTCCAAGATGTTAGTTGGACTCTTTCGCTGAGGTAAGACAGTAGCAAAGTTAGTGGTTTCCTCCTTATCCCATAATATTCTAACTTTGGCATCAAAATCGAATGACTCACTGAATCAAAGGCATTAGTTAGATCCAGCAATATCATTCTGGAATACATCCTGAAATCGTAGGCATTGTATGTGTCTTTAATCATTTGTAATATCCCGCTTGATGTAGAATGCCTTTTTCTGTATCCATGTTGTTTCGGAGATAAATAATTATGTTTTTCCAGATGAGAAATCAATCTTGATGCGATTGCCTCTTCAAATATCTTTGAGATGGCTGGCAGAATACTTATTGGACGATAATTTTCACATTTATTTTTATCTCCCTTTTTAAATATCGGCGATACTTTCGCAGTCTTTAATAATCTCGGAAAAACTCCCTGCTCGACACATTCATTAAAAATACTTGAAAGAGGTGTGCTTAATTCTGCATTGAGTTGTTTTGATTTGAATGTTGACGCTTCAAAAACTGTTAAATGGAACATTTTATATCCCTGCAATATTTTGTTTTGCTATCAATTGCAAATCAAATACGTGAATGTTTTCACATATTCTTAATTGTGTTGACAATCTTTCTGAATGATAGTACGTAAAACGACTGTAAAACCACTGTGGGAATGAACTTATCTAGTTATTTACGTGAATAAAATCTGCTTTAGGTTTATATTAGTTTGCCTTTACATATGTTCAGTTGAAAATTGTAACCAATTCGGATAAATATATTTTACTTAACAACTCACTAATAGGTCTTTCCTTTTTGAATTGGCCATTTCTGGTGGAGAAATTGGATGAATACTTTAACAAGGAAATTACGAACTCGATTTGTAGAAACGCATTTGCAACATGCACTTGAAAGCGGCAGAAAAAGTCCAAACGCAGTGTCACAAGCATTTTCAAAATTACAACAGCTGTGTCGTTATGAGTAATTTCGCAGAAGACGCGGTTCTGTTTATTTATTAAAATTTCGCATGACAAATCTCTAGCTACGTCGCTAGACAGTAGGTTAGTCCCCAAGACTGATACCGAACGATTTGTCTCAAACGAGCCATGGATATCAGAGCGGTTATTTCGGGAAGCATCACACCATATCTTCGAGAAGTAAGCGTTCAAATTAACTACCTGGTGGAGATCTTCCAAGACAATCGCGAGAAGACGGTTTGGCCCGTCTCGAACAGATCGTCAAGCTATGTAGATGGATTCCACGAAAATCGTTCTGTATGTGTGCTGGTTATTACGTGCTGATATTGCACTTTGTGCATGGTGCCAAGGTCTATTGTTAGAATGTAAACAAATACCAGCCTGAGACTGCATTTATGCGTAAAAATATTTTATTTTGCTTCTAACTGGATTTGTTTTAAATACACAATGGGATAGAGATGTGTTACATCTGTCAGAGACATTAAATGATGTTTAATGATAAACAATTTGTATTGTCAGTAGTTAGAGTTTTAGATTATATTTATTCTTTGAAGTTTAGTCATAGAAATAACGAGGTTCGTTTATCTAAACGTTTTGAATTTTCCTAGGCCATCTGTTGGGAATTTTGGCTATGAATATTAGTATTGGAACATTCAGCTAATAGTGTCATGGATGTAAGCATTGAATAAATGGAAAGGCATGTACTCAAACGAATTACTTTCTAAGTACGGACTTCAATCAATATTTGTTTAAATCGCATGTCATTTACTTGAGTGAAATAAATCTTCATTTCGATATTCATTGTAAGATTAAGAAGTGTTTGTGTGAAGATTTGTCAAAACGTGCAAAGAAATTCTCGTCAAAAAAAAAGTACGTCCATGGTACATACAGTTTTGATAGCTTTTGGAAATCTCACTCATTGCTTTTGAAATTCAACATGCGAATGCTTTTCGAGTGTCTAACTGCGTTTAGCCCACTCGCAAAATGCTTACAGCAAAAATAGAATGATTTTTGTGAGATTGAAAAAAGCCTTTTCATACTTATATTGCTGTGGCAGGCATCCCGTTTTTCGCGAGTGTGTTGCCTAATTTGTCTTGATTTTCCGTTTTGCTGAATCATTGTACCGAGAAATTTTCATAATAATGTTTAGTTTGTATAATTTTAGTTAAAGAGTTAATTGTATGATTTATTTATTTTAGTGTTAAGTTACAGTTTTTTAATTTAAAATTTTAGTGTGGAGTACAGTTGGACATCGATCACTCAGTGACCGACCTCATGTTCGCCGACGATAGCGCCTTTTTCACAGACAACGACGCCGACGCAACGGACACTCTTTATGATATTGCTCGCATCGCTCAATCATACGGCTTGAAAATCAACGTGGACAAGACCAAGGTGCTGACAACGGATGGATCACAGGCACCGTTCACCTCGACGGTGTACAGATCGAACAAGTGCAGGAGTTCAAATACCTTGGGTCACTGGTTCAGGAGAAGAAAGTGGCTTCTACAGCAGAGATCCACAGCAGGATTGGACAGGCAGCCGCGGCGTTTGCCTCTCTCAAATGGTGCCTGTGGAAGAAGATTAACATCTCCATGAAGACCAAAATTCGCCTCTTTCGGACGCTGATTTGCCAATTCTCCTCTATGGATCAGAAACATGGACCCTGCTTAAACTGATTTGGGCAAACTCGAGGTATTCCAAATGCGATGTCTGCGACAGATCCTGGGAATTTCATTGCGCGATCGCATTACCAACGAAACCATTCGGACAATCTGTAACAACAACCAGCCCATGTGAAGTGATCTGCAACGACGATTGAGGTGGTTTGGCCACGTCTGCAGAATGGGCGCAAACCGAATACCACAAGACTTCTCTGGAACAGCGACCCGTCCAGTGAAAGTTCAACGCACCGCGCCAAAGAAAACGTGGACAAAACAAGTGGAAGACGACTTGAAGAACGGCGTCTCGACCTCAATCAAGCTAGGACCACCGCCATGGACCGGAAAGCGTGGAGAGCGATCATAGAACAAGTCCGAAATCCTGCGGCACCTACAGCAGCGTACTGGTTGCGTGGGAAACCTCCGCCAGTCGCCAGCTAAGGATCATAGATAGATAGATAGATAGATAGTGTTAAGTTTTTTTAAATTAATTCAACTCCATTATTTGTCTTTTGAACGTTAGCGTCTTGTTTGTGCGTCTGCGTTGTCTTTGTTAGAAATACGACTGTTGAATTTTGTCGGGCAGTTCCTTGGTTGACTTTAGCGTGAGTACTTGTATTTTTAAATCTTTGCTACCATTTTGTTAATTCGTTTGATTTAGAGATTTGGTTAATTGTCTTTTATTTTCGTCCATTAAGGAATTCGCTTTATAATAATTGTTATTATATTGATATGTGCACATTATAGATATAAGATCATTTATTATTTTCGTGCAGAAAGACAGATTTTAGTTTTAATTCTCTCATTACAGTGTTAAGAGTTAAATTAGTCCGTTTTTCTATTTTGCTGATTCGTTTTTAATTATCAATCACCTCGGGTTTGGGTGAGTAGAAGCTTTGTGCTTGCATTTAGTTTTCATTTTTGTAAATTATGTTATCTTAAGTAAGTCTGAGTTATAAACAAAATACTAAAGTGCAATATTTTGAATATTAAATCTATTTGTTGCTGTTTGTATATCATTTTTTGGACTTTATAATAATAATTTCCAAATTTTTGTAACATAATAATTTGTCTTATAGAATTCAACGTTATCAACGTCTTGAAATTCTAATCTACCGTATTTTTCGGACTATAAGACGCACCGGACGATAAGACGCACCGGACAATAAGACGCACCTCAAATATAAAGACGATTTATTGAAAAAAATACGTTAATGTTACCTTCGGACCATCAGACGCACCCAAAATTTGAATCCATTTTTCTATGTAAAAAAACTCGTCTTATAGTGCGAAAAATACGGTAATTTTTCTAGAGACTTTAAATGCTAAGGTAATTAACTGAAAATTGTCCTAATTTCAATTAATTCAATAGAATCAACCCTAAAAACTACAAGACGCGTAAACTATCGGCAAGAATAATTTAATTTGCAATCGATAAAGGAATTCATATCTAAAAGTATCATTAAGGAATAAGTTACTTGATCGTGACTAACAGCCGTCCAGACTCATCGGAGCAGAAGTTGTAGAAGTTAAAACAACTGCTTGATGGGATGGGGGGACTGTCTAGACGACTGCGATACTGTTGTTTGGTCTTTTTTTTATACAGCATAAAGAGTAGATAAAATACAATTCAAAGCCAGACAGAAAATCATTTATTTCACCAGAAGATGTGCTAGTGCAAAAATTCTATTTAGATGGGAAAGTTTAAGGTGTCGATAAAGGTTGAAGACCTTTAGATTCTATATTAGGTAATGTAATATAAAAAAAAACAGGACAGAAATAGAATTTATGACATAAGAAACAATATAATAATAAATAATATGATAAAGGTATTTAAAAAATCAGATTAGAGCATATAAATATCTCATTGAATTATATTTTAAATCATTACATTCCGATTAAATGATCAAAGCGTTTTTAATTGTAGTGTGATATTTATTACATCGCTATTGTATTGCAATGAATTTAGATGTGATAAAATAAACTTAAGTGATACCACTTGATAATATATACCGGGCTTTCATTTCAAAACTAGCTATCTGGAATAACTTTTACAATAATTTGAATTGAATCTAACAAGGAAACAGGTCTATTTTGATTTACGGGGGACAAATTTTTCACATAGATATCTGCGAGCCTGTACTTTCAGCCCATAGTTGGGAGTAAAAATCATATCAAAAAGTTCAAATAGGAAGGGGCGTTGAGTGATATGTCTTTGAAAAGGTCTTGTTATTAGCAATCTTTCGATGCTTCATTTTTTAAAATCGGATCACTTTTTTTCCAAGTTATGCTTTTATCTAAGTTTAAAAATTCGTCGACATTTTATTGAAAATTATTTTAGTAGCGTCAGAATGAAGTTGTATTTAATTCAACAGCTGTTCAAAATGTTTCTTATTATTGGTAAGACAATCATAAAGCATCCTCCCGTACTTTTTGGAACGTCTCTTGAGTAATCCACACACACTATTCTACGCCTAACATCACGAATACTTTGAGATTGAGCTTTATGCAGTACTGCCTTTAGATGCTCCCATAAAAAAAGTCAAAGGGCCTTAAGAAAAAACTTTGAAATCTTAAATGGGAACCCCATTTTGTATTGCAGATTTGGATTCTACGTCATCAAGTATGTAGCTTTTGTTTGAAACTTTTTTCGATTCGTAACAGATTGCGCTGTAATCGCAAAAAACATGATTGTGAATGTCTAGAAAAAATACACAAAAAAGAGAAGCAAGCAAACATGATTTTGTGTTTTTTTTTTTTAATTTTAACATTAAATAATATTTCAAAAAGCCATTCAACCACGAAGAACTTTACTTTATCATAACCATTTGAGAAAATGTGTTCGAAAATGTGCCCTTCCACTTCGATATATTTATTTATTCGCAATTGGAATGATTGCACACAACTGAGAGAAGTGTTTCCGGCGTAATCCTTGAACAAGCGTTGGTGATTCGCTCAATCATGTTTTCCCTCGTGGTTGGCACTTCTGTATAAACTTCAGATTTTAAGTGGCCCCACAAAAAGAAGTCAGGGGAAGTAAAATCTGGCGATCTTGCAGGCCAAGACACTGGACCACCTCTTCCGATCCATCGACGATTGCAGGCTCGATCTAATACTTCTCGTGCTATTCTTGAATAATGTGCTGGACAACCGTCATGTTGGAACCACATTGTTTGTCGTACGTCCAAGGGAAGGTCTTCAAGTAACACTGGAAGTTCGTTCTGCCAGATGTTTCGATATTTTTCACCATTTAAGTTTCCATCGATGAAATATGGAACAATAAGCTTATTGCCAATTATTCCACACCAAACATTTACGTTCCAAGGATGTTGATGTTCAACTTGACGCAACCAATCGGGATTTTCGATACTCCAGTAATGCATGTTGTGCCGATTTACCGTACGGTGATTTGTGAATGTCGCCTCGTCAGAAAATAATACTCGAGACAAAAAATGGGATTATCTTGTATCCGTTGAAGCGGCCATTGACAAAATCGCACTCGATTTTGAAAATCATCGCGTTCATGAAGTTCTTGATGCATGGAAACTCTAACTGAATGATGTTTTCTACGCTTCAATATTTGGCAGATAGTGGACTGATAAATTCCTGATCCGCGAGCTATTTCTCGAGTACCAATGTGCGGATTATTAGCTGCTGCAGCTAATACCGCGATTTCATTATTTTCTCCAGCAATTGTTTTTCGGCGATTACGTTTTCTTGGCTGTACAGTTCCTTCGCTAGAGAACTGTTGAACGAATCGGTAAAAAGAAGCGCACGATCGCACCTTGTCGGAAAAACGTTGTGAATAAAGATTAACAGCATCATCGATATTCCTACCACTTTCTCCATAGATGTAATCATTTCAATTCTCTCTTGTAATGTTATAGCCTCCATTACTGTTCAACTATTCAACACTAACTAATTTGTATTGGATTAATAATCTAAATGAGGATCGGACAATGTGTAAGTATTCACAGCTTGTCAAGAACTGAATAAAGTACGGTTTTGTATCGTTAAATAGCATTCCAATTGCGAATAAATAAATGTATCCAAGTGAAGGGGCACAGTTTCGAACACATGGATCTTTCAAACTAACGTGTTAAAATAAAAAAAAACACAAAATCTGATCTGAACATAAATGATTCTCTTTTTTGTGTATTTTTTCTAGACGTTCACAATCATGGTTTTTTTTTGCGATTACAGCAATGTTACGAATCGAAAAAAGTTTCAAACAAAAACTGCATACTTGATGGCGTAGAATCCGAATCTGCAATACAAAATTGGGGTTGCCATTTAAGATTTCAAAGTTGTTCCCCCTCCCACTCTGGAGGCACGAGTTCGGCACCATTAAGTGAGCCTCCTACATTATAACAAATCTTATTACGATCTTTTTTTGATTTGATGCAGTGTTTTAGAGATATTCCGTTGTCTCAAGATAAAAAACTCACCCAGTATAATATGATCTTAAAAATAAATTACATTTTTTTAAATATAAGATCGTATCTACAATATTATCAATACTCAACTAAATGGTATTGAAAAATTCCGTAGATTAGTGAATTAGTAAAATAACCTTGACTAGGTGTACGTATTAGTAAATATCTAAAATTCACAGACCTTCAACCTTGTAGTTTGTAATACTTAAGTATATAATTTGCAAAACATTTAATCCTTGATGCCTGTGCTAAATTATAATTAACTTCATAATTTTCGACAGACTCCCACTTGCTTACCTTCGCCCCAATTTCTTCCCATATCTGCAGGTTATCTTGGTGTTCGCTGGTACTTCGTGAAGACTATTGGCGGTTCCTTAAGATCTAAAGCGCTGATCAGTTTTCTAATGGCACCGGTGCAACCTTGGCCCGCAAATATGACGGCGTCATCTTCGGAGGCGTTGACGCCATTCTTGATGATTTCGCGCGCTTCCTGTCTGAAAATAAACGAATGGAAATCGTTAATGTAAAGTTAATTGATGACGCCGTGCGTTAACGGCGATGTTTTCGCCGCGATTCGCTATGATTTTGTTATTCTTACATGCGTGTGTATACACATACATAAAACGTGAGCGCAAATTTAATGAGATCCACGCGAAGGAAACCCAGTAAAGTGAAAATTAGATGGTAAATCATTCGATTTTATGTACAGATCTAAATGTCTGCTTTATGGTTTTGTTGTTCGAGCGGGAATATGTTTGGAGTTAAGTTTTGATGGAAATTTTGCGTTGTATTTAACAACGAGTTGGAGATATATGTTGGTTTATTTTGGATAGATTCTGATAAATCATGAAGAACATCTGAATATCTAATTCATCAATATAAGGCAAGCGAACATTCTAGCAATGCAAGTGATACATTTTACCACACGAAAACCTTCTTTCTTGAAATTATGAGCGTTTACAAATGAAAGAAATTATATATATTAATATGTACAGTATTTGGTTATAATTACTAAATTATCACACAGTATATTACAGTAAGGACATGTTCGCAAAAATCCATTGTTCTTGAGTGGTCTCTTTTGAATGACCTTCAAGCCCAGCTGCCATTTTGTAAGCTGTTGCCGGGAATTTCAAACGTGTGTAGAATAATTTATATTTTAAAGGAAGTAGAAAAATAGATTAAAAAAATACACAAATTTATGCGTTTTTTATTCTGATTTTGTTTCAAATATTTATGAACAGTTTATAGTAATAGAAAACACGATTCCAGTAAAATAATTTTGATTAAGTGATACATATATTTGCAAGGTTTTACGAAATTATGTTCATATTCTTTCTTTTGTGAAATAAATCTTTGTTTATATTTTTATAGTGTTAAAATATATCTTCAGGAATAAATTGTTGTGGTTCTTTTCTCAAATAAATTAATAAAAATGCAACAGCATCGGTGGAAGGGGCTGTCAAATTCTGACACGAATACACAATAACTTTTAATTAGGTTCAAGTGTTATGATTATTCGTTCTGTGCGATACAAGATTGTTCCTTTCTATTCGACACTTCATTTCTAACATTCGACCCTGCACTGGTTTGTTAACAATAATGTCCGCGGTGCACAGTGGATAGAGTTCAGACGTAGACTATATAATATGAATTGTCTATAATGTAATAAATGCGATTAAAATTTTATACCAGTAGAATGCAGTTCAAACCAAAATCACATTATTTTAAAAAGTGAAACATAAAATGATTAAGTTAGTTACTGCGATAAATAGCAATCTAGCTTAAAATGTGTATCTAACAAATAAATTGATTTAATGTGACTTAGAATCTCTGCACAAGATAATAGTTCTGCTTATTCATGTACTTTCTTAATTCTTGTCGTGTCATATATATTAGATTCATTCGGAACTCCAAGAAACTGCGACCATCATTAGCATCAAAATTTATCTGCGAGATGACTGGCACTACAACATGATACTATTGTGTGTCTTCTTTCACGATTATTTAGTTATTTCTCTTAACCTAACAATATAATATATAAGAAGTATGTAAATGTTATCGCCACTGGCCACCGATCCTACCTTTACACAAAGAATATCATAGTTCATTAAATGTTTTAAAACTGCAGGTGTAATTCAAACTAATAAAATAGGTAAAATAAATAAATAAAACAAGTAAATCATATGAATTAAACGATGGTAAACTAATTTTTGTAGATACGACGTAAATCAATAAACAAAACTGCCATTTTGGGAAGCTGTTGTTTTGTTGAAGTTTAGTTTAGAAATTTGGACCGCTATAAACTCCTTTTCTTATCTTACTCGTTTACTCTGATTATCATCTAATATACAATGAAGATATAAAAATATTTAGACTAGATATTGTATACAGTAACAAGAAACAGGGGCTTACCGAAATGACATCACTTCATCACTACCATTGCGTATAATCACAAGTCGTTTTTTAATAATCATGGCTCCAATTAGTACGCCTTCAATATCGGCAAGCATTTCATCCTGGCGATGAAGCTCGCCGTCTTGTTTTCTGCTAGCGAATATTAATTTGGTTCAACAAGACCCACAGTTTTACAAAAAAAAAAACTATTTACATGAATTCAATTTTTTTTTCAACTCGCAGAAGACCATTGGCCCCGATGTCAATTTAGCCCTCTCATGTCTCCCTCCCGTCCACGGCTTCATTGACAAGAATGAGAGGTTTCTTCCGCACTCCCACATTCCTCCAGGGGAGTTCACTAGCCCCACGCGACATGTTTGTCAGGCCAGTGATAATCTCAATCTGTCCTCTCATAATTCAAATTACCAAAGGTTTTGTATAGACACAGCTGTCACTACTGGCATCGCAAAACCTTCGCTTCGTCCGTGAGACTAGCTTTCAAAATACATTTAGTGCCAATGTATTTTGCTTAATAATGAATGGCAGAACAGATTTTCAAATTTATGGGACCTTAAATAGCCATATACCATATAATTCTGTAACAATGCGTAGCAGACATTCTCGACGAGTTGCTTCTGTTTGGTCGGAGATATACTAGTACTAAATGTATGGGAGATTAGCTCATTTTTCTTATGAGGCAGATCTCGTTTAATGAATACAATGTTTAAAAATAGGTGGATTGGACGCAAGGGCCTTGAAGATTCTCGTATTTAAAGTCCTTGGATTTTTACTTATGGGGACACAAAAAATCATTGGTGCATTCGGTCAGAGTACAGACTAAATCAGAATTAAGAACGATGAGTAACTGAAATGTTTGATAGCATAGATCCCGAAAAATAAACTGATTAGAACACTAGAAGTTTATATCAAGATTCTAAAGTGTTTGCAAGCGAATGAGGGTCAATATACAAAACCTATAATTATATACCCACATAATACATACAGCATTTTTTTTTGATTATCTTGTATTTTTTTTGAGATGCTTTTAAAATTAAAACTGTTTTTCACCGCCTACTATTCATTAAACACTAATTCAAAACAAAATTTTCTGAAAATCACTGATCCTAAAACAAGCAATAGAAATAGGTATACGATTTCGATAGAGGATTTAATTCCACACTACATAGTAAGGCAAGAATATACAGGGCGTTCCAACAAAAATTGAAACAAAAATACTTTTAGCACAAAGAAGTTATGCCAAATCAACCCTAGATTGTGGGACCCGCTGCGCAATTTTGTTTACTTTTTATTCCTTGGTTAAATAGTACAGGATTCATGCTCTCCAGAGACCACATAAAAACTCTCTATTCATCACATTTTTTTCTGCTTTTTTCACACAACTCAAAATAACTTTAAAACGGTAAGAAGAGGTTTGGAGGAATTTTAAATCCTAAAAATTCACAGAAACATACAAGCTTCAATTTATATAATATCAAAGTTGGCCATAACTTTCGATATAATCGAAAGTGCGTGCGACATAAATGAAATTTATTTTTTTCTAAATATGTAGATCATAGAACAGTCTTCTATTTTGTCGGGGTTAATTTACAACGATGGATATTGTAGAATGAAAATTAAATAAAATTATTTAATTATCCTTTAACAATAAATTAAATAGCAGCTTGTGTATTTCCCAACCTAGCGAACTAATCCCTTGCAACACAGATGGCGCTGGCCCAAATGGATCTGTAGACTAAATTCATATATGTTTGACAGGCCATAGAAAAAAAAGGTTTGGCCACCAGTAATAATTTGACAGAGTGCAAAATAGATTAATTAAATTGCTCTACGAGTAGCGAAGTAACGTGAGATAAGCCAGGCTTATAACCTAATTCAGTCAAAAGTCGGGTGTTTTGATTAAGATGTTTAATCCCATACGGAAAAATTATATAGCAAGAGGTAGTTAACACACAGGGTAAAATTATGCAGAATAAAGCTCTTTTCTTTCAGCGGGCACGAGCATACATACAACAAAATACAGAGAAATTCATAAATGCAAAGCATAACCAAGAAATTATTACCAATTAATATTTTGAATATCGCATGCAGTTTATCGTCTGTTACCTCATGCAAAATAAGTTCCTTACCTATTTCAGATAGTTGCAACAGTAAATCAGATCTTTCTGAATACTTAGCTCTTGCTTGGTTTAAAACAATGGAGAGAATTTCTGCATTTATGCACTATGCGTTATAAAATACCAATTAAAATGTCTGTAGTGTCTGCCCAACCAAATTAGATAGTAGAATATTTCTTTTGTCAGAATAATTAAATACTTTACCCAAAATTTTCTACTCTTGCCAAAAGCATGTGCAAAAATTTACAGTTTTTTCCTTTATTAATCTCCACGCAGTTTCTTCCACGAAAAGATTACAAAAGTCGTACAGCAGTCGGATGTCTGCTGTTCGGAGTCGGTAAAGACGGGATTTTAAGACAGAAAGCTGCGGTTTATACAATGATAAGCTAAAAAACACTTTGGCAGTTGAAATAAGTATGTTCAGAAAATACGATGTGAGTAAACATATTCCAAAACTAGATACAAGTGATTAAGTACAGAATCTGCCCGTGATTAAAATAAATTGATAAAAATTACATTGAAATTATTAATTACTTCTAAATGTGATTTAACAAACTAAGAATTTATTTTATGTTAAGAGAAACGTTAGAAACGTACACTATGTTTAACCACAAAGTTTCAAAATCGAAGTATATATAATAACACTTTTAAAAACAAGTGATTTTTTTATTCACCCTTGTATATATTTTACACGATCATATCACATAATTACCACTTTCTTATTCATAAGAAAAACAAACAAATTCCTGGAATTTATCCAGTCTCTCATTTTTATCAGATAAAGTTACCGTTAATTCATAGTGACATCAATTATTCGCTTATATAATGTAAAACAGTAAAACTGCCTGAGGCACAGTTTTTTTTTAGTTCATGGCCGGAAAATGTAAATCCATAAAGACTGGTCTATGAAATTTCAAAGTATTCACATTATATTATTCCAGAAAGGTTTGATAGCTGTTCATTTTGCTCTTATTCCAATGAAAAAGTCCATCAACACGCTATACATTGCGTTGCTTATGCATTTTGTAAGAAAAATCACTCAATTGCTGAAGCCTTAAATAGAAATCTAAGCTAACATACGAAAAATGATGTAGAGAACTAACTTAATAATGTAGTTCAGTAATAAAGTCTCACATTACTCTTCTGCATGTACTTAATCATTTATACATCAAACGCTGTCAACTATAAAGTAGTGAATAGTTATACCAGGCATCTACACTTTACCGTTTCATCCATTACCGTAATTTGTTGACACAATCGCGACAGCATCATTATCGATCACTGTAATTGTATTAAAAATTAAAATGCACCGTTGGCACGTGCTTTTCATGCCTCCTCCATTCTCCTAACAAGCTGCATCAACGCGGCAAATTGAATCCGCCTGCATGGCTCAACGTTCGAGTTCTCCCACGAGGACTAAAAGAGCAACGGTAGATGTCGGGACGATAGTCCAATATTATAATACTTTGTTGTTGTATGGTTCGCCGAAGAAGCGTATCAACGTATTTAATTGTCGAACTGGCGGATATCCTGATTTGAGTTCGGACCAGTGATGCATTCAATCTCCGATGCACCGTGGCTCGGGTTGTGTGAAAGTTTTCGTAGATGCTTATCATTTAATTTATTTCTCTTATTATTCAATTTCTTGTTGTGTGATGGGCGAACGTTGAGGATTGTTCGAGCGTAAGCTAATTTCCTGTGAGGCTAATGTAGGAAAAGGAGCACTTATGTCATAGTTTGTTTCGTTCGTATAAATTCGCCGCTAACATGCATATAATAGGTATGTGAGCATTGCATTTATGTGCAGGTATTAAAGAAGTTTGAACTTCCGCGTTCGTGTATGTTGCTATATATAAGAGAAGAATTATAATATTAATGAATTGGTGGTACATACGTAATCTAGGAATTAGAGAAAGTTATATCTAGACTATAAACTTAATTTTTTTTTTGTAAGTTGAAACATAATGCACATTGGTACGGATATGTACATGCAAGGAAATGCATTTCAGGCAGAGAAAAAGAAACACAAATTGTTATGCGCACAATTATTTCCTTCAGTTTGGCAGTGAAAAGTCTGGAATAAACATATTTTCTAATAACGAAGTTTTATCTGAAATATTTAACATAGTTTTCATATAGTCAAGTACTGATTGGCATCAGAACTGAGAAATTTCAAGAATCGCAATCAAATATACTTGAGCATCGATAACTTTGACTAAAAACAGAGAAGTTAATACTAATTCCTGAAAGATTAATTAAATTTAATATATATTAAACGCCTATTCCACTGTCAGCAGCAAGAGCTAGGTCGAACTCCTAACAAATCCATTTAATTATGGTGGTCCGAAAGATATTGGAAAAGAAAAAGAAACACAAATTGTTATGCGGACAATTATTTCCTTCAGTTTGGCAGTGAAAAGTCTGGAATAAACATATTTTCTAATAACAAGTTTCTATCTGAATATTTACATACTTTTATATAGTCAGTAGCGTTGGGCATCAGAACTGAGAAATTTCAAGAATCGCAATCAAATATACTTGAGCATCGATAACTTTGACTAAAAACAGAGAACTTAATATTAATTCCTGAAAGATTAGTTAAATTTAATATATTAATAAACGCCTATTCCACTGTCAGCAGCAAGAGCTAGGTCGAACTCCTAACAAATCCATTTAATTATGGTGGTCCGAAAGATATTGGAAAAGAAAAAGAAACACAAATTGTTATGGCAATTATTTCCTTCAGTTTGGCAGTGAAAAGTCTGGAATAAACATATTTTCTAATAACAAGTTTCTATCTGAATATTTCTCATATACTTTTATATAGTCAGTAGCGTTAGGCATCAGAACTAAGAAATTTCAAGAATCACAATCAAATATACTTGAGCATCGATAACTTTGACTAAAAACAGAGAACTTAATACTAATTCCTGAAGATTAGTTAAATTTAATATATTAATAAACGCCTATTCCACTGTCAGCAGCAAGAGCTAGGTCGAACTCCTAACAAATCCATTAATTATGTGGTGCGAAAGATATGGAAGAAAAAGAAACACCAAATGTTTATGCGACAATTATTTCCTTCAGTTTGGCAGTGAAAAGCCTGGAATAAACATATTTTCTAATAACAAGTTTCTATCTGAATATTTACATAGTTTTATATAGTCAGTAGCGTTGGGCATCAGTACTGAGAAATTTCAAGAATCGCAATCAAATATACTTGAGCATCGATAACTTTGACTAAAAACAGAGAAGTTAATACTAATTCCTGAAAGATTAGTTAATATTAACATATTAATAAACGCCTATTCCACTGTCAGCAGCAAGAGCTAGGTCGAACTCCTAACAAATCCATTTAATTATGGTGGATCCGAAAGATATTGGAAAAAAGTCCACAATAAATATTTATTGAATTGTAAGGGTCAAGTTTGTCAATTGTCATCTCCAAGAATAACTAATCGACAATGCGAAATGCGTTCCAATCGCCAGCGAAAGCATTAGAAGTGCACGAATTTAGATACTTATAAATAATAGGCCAGATTATTTGATTCTTAATGATGTCTGTATATAGATACCCCTACTTCCTTAAGTATTGCTTTTGCGTCAGAAAATTATAAATTGTGGTGGAGAATTATGTAATAACTTCTGAACATACTTTATTAATTGTAAATTTACTTGCTTTCAGCGCGATAATATACTTTACCGTAGTTTTAATTGTATAGATTGTAATTAACCTTTAAAATATAAATTTATGTGTAATGTATAAATGAATAAGTGAGAAAAAATGAGGAATTCTTGTTTTAGAAATGAGGAACGTTTTGATATAAAGGAAACATTCGCCCATCTCCTGTTAAGGTACAACTCATTAAAGAGGGTGCCAAAGAAGTATTTGTTTTTACTTTTTTCTTGAGTACGAAGTAAGTGACAGAAACCGGATAGAAATAAAATTACGTAGCCGTTGTCTGCTATTGAGAAGAATTTTGTATTTTCTCTTACAGTTTTAAGAGGTAGAAAAAGCTAAATTAACAACAACCCGCTACTTCTTTTCTCAGAGCAATATCGTCATTTTTATAATATTTTGAACAAGCAAAAATGTAATTTTTACTTTATCCAGTAGGCCCGTATCCTGCTTTTACCTAATATTTTCGGAATTTATGAGATTGATGACTCTTTACTGCCTATAAACATAAGTGTAGTAGGATGAAACCTGTAGTAAGAATTTTTACTATTGTAAGAAATTTTTAAACAGCGTCGCTGCAGTTTTGCCTACCACAGTTACAAAAACAACTAGCAAATATAATAAATTGCATATGATGGAGTGGAAAAAGTATAAACACGAATTTTTATACTGAGAAACTTTATAGTACTCGAACACTAATTCACGAATCGAATTAATAATTAATTAACTACATTTGCAATATTCTAATTTCCGCTATGTTAAGAAAAACGTCGGTCTGCCAAGATCTTGGACAAACCTCAAAACTTACGAATTGCTGTATCTGAAGCAAAAAAAGCTAATGTTAAGACAGGCATCGGCATGTCGACATAGCAGTAATAATTATATCCACCAACTGCCAACATCACTCGAAATTTATGTATTGTCGTTAATGAAAGCACTACGATGACATTTGCATCGTAATCCGCTGAACCTCAGTAGCAAGCCGATATAGTGTTCGGAAGATCATTTATTGCCAAGAGAAACAATAGAGGGCCCAAAACCGAGCCTTGACGAACACCTAAATCCATGCTAAATTCATTCGAAAGAGTCCTATCATTTAAGCGGTAACCCTTGTATTCCAATTCCATATAATTTTTCACAAAGAATTTGATGATGAATGCCTAATTTCATTTAAATCGGTGAAACACACTTATCTGTGTTCCCTTGTAAGTGCGGTACTTCTTTATGGCTGCCCCCTAGGATGTTATGTATTTGTTATAGTGTAAATACGTTATATACATATAATTTTATTTTAAGTAAAATCTGACAGAATCTTTTTACTGCAGCGGAAATTAGAAAGGGAAATTTTAAACCCACTCGTAAACATGGATACGTGCCAATGGGATTTCCTAATACTTCCGGTCGCATGCTCTCCCAATTACACAGCCATTTGTCTCGTTACAGTTCACGTTCAAGGTTAATAAACAGTTTTTTTTCTTTCTTTTTTAACGATGCTAATGACCAGTTAATTAAATTTCAATAACACGTTCCTTTCGGTGGTAATTCAATATAATGACGAGCCTTACGGCAAGAGCAGACCAAATAAATCGTAATCAGATGCATCGAAAATGAAAGATTAACATCTCAGTAGTACCAGGTTTATTATTTATAGGACGAGTTAATAATTTAATACACGTGGAAGTTTCGTTGGTTCTAAAAGTGAGTTTTATTAACTTGAATAAATTGGAAAGCAATAATATAATGATGTTTACTTCAGCAAAATATTTTTTTTTCATTGATTTGATCTTTACAGTCATAATATTTCATATTCATATATAAAAGGAAATAGCCCATAAACATTTTCATAATACTTTATTACTCATTTCTTGGCAATGCGCAAATACTTCAGTTTTGACGTTGAAAGGTAGAGATCGCTCTTTGAGATGGGTTTGGCACATCTCATATTATTCATAGTAATAAAATGTAAGTAGTACTTTCATGAAGTTATTTAAGTCCGAACTTATCGTCATCTAGTAGATAATCTTCTTTTTCACCGCAGCATTGAATTTATTTTTGCTTTGGGAATCAATGCAAGTATTTAGAAGAATGAAAAATAAGTATGTATTTACATCGAGTTATTTTTAAAATTCTATTTATGATTGAACATATGCTCTTATTATGCGTGTGGCGTCCAAGATTTCAAAACAAAATAAAACTGTTGGAGTTGGTTGATTTTAAGTCTAATATAAATGTGTCCTGTTTGCGATGCTTTTAGATTACAGGAGAAAATACATACTTACATAAATGTATATTTATTTGCAATTTAAAAATTGAATACCTATCCTCTTTTTTTCGCAACAATTTATAGAGTAACCAAGAAGATAACATTAGATGATATTTGGGTAACTATGTATTATATTCTTTGCAAAATTACATGAATTGCAGGAACTTATTCCTTGTATGACATATTTTTATAAAAAAAAAATTAACTGAAAATATTGCATAATATTGTACTAAATAGGGTAATGTTACTTTGTGTAGGTACTTAATTTTTTCGTATTCATGTGTCATTACTATTGCATGCAATTTATGTTTGCTTTAAGTCTTAATTTCATAAAATCTCATGTTTTTATGGTGTCAATATTAAGCATTAGCTTTAGAATTTGCAGGGATTAAATAATTTTATAAATCGGGATGTTTGCATTCTAGATATGTGGTAAATTTATTTTGGAATCTAGATATGTAATAAATTTACGTCACGTATTATATCTGTGATTATGTTCATTAAGCATTTGCTGAAAATCTCAACTGTACCTGTTTTTATGGAAAGTTGATGGTTAGTAATTATAATGTTTAACTAGTTGATAGATAAATACCTATTCACGTTGAATGGTTCCAAGAGATCTTCTACTTGTCTATACCAAAATTGATAATTTTAATAAAAACTATACAGGCTGTCTTACGACGAGCTGCATCGATTGATATATGAAAGAGTATACATTGAAAAATTCTGAAAATTTCGCAATATACTAAAGCCGACCTGCGATATTTAACTAAAATATTTTTAATAATCTAGCGCATCCGGTTCTACCGGAAGTAGTGCAACTTTGTATATTTTAAAATGAACACCTATATTATTTAATTACATTTTTAATTCCTCGTTCAAATCTAAAGTAAGTTTGTTAACACGACTATGTTGTTATTTTCAACCATATTGGAAATATTATCTTTTCTCTTAAAGTTTTTGACAGAGGGACAAGTACATCTGCATTCTATAACTGCAAAAGGTATTTAAATTGGA
This sequence comes from Protaetia brevitarsis, assembly GCA_004143645.1. NCBI lineage: Eukaryota > Metazoa > Arthropoda > Insecta > Coleoptera > Scarabaeidae > Protaetia > Protaetia brevitarsis. Next base: position 27,193 of record RXPK01003781.1, read on the forward strand.
AAATTGGAAATTTGTAGAATTGTTGACCGTATAGGGTAGCATCCGAAACCGATTAAATTTTTCGAAAACATTATACAGCGTGTCCCAAAACTTTCGAATTGAAAAAATGTCAAAACTTTTTTTAAATACAATACCTACTTTTCTCTTTCTCATCAAACTGCCCTTATAAAAATACAAAAAAAAAAGTCATATTCATTACCCATCTAAAATGGATAAGGTAAAGTCAGGTAAGTGTGTAACCGGGGCAAGTGTGTAGTTTAGCTATATTTATTTATAAAATTGAATACGGACACCTCTTTTATAATATATACTAATGTAACTAAACTTCATACTAGCTTTACAAATAAAGTTCGCATCTCCTAACGTGTAATAAACTTGAATATCTTGTGAATATATCACACTTTTTAAACAGGCATCAGTGTAGTATTACACTCTGCCAACTAAAATATAAAATATAAAAATGCGAATGATTACCACACTTGCCTCATTTGTGGGTAAGTGCTTGTAATATGACAGTGTTTAAAATTTCTTTTTTTTCTGTAAACGTTGATAATTTGATAAAAGGCGTATCTGATTGAAGGCTTACAACTGGGCAATATATTACGTACTATCTAGGTGGTAAAATTTATCAAAATGTCTTATGTATGTGAACAGTGTTAACATTTCTCCCCACTTGCAATTTTTACTACACCACTTACCTACTTTACCTTACTGTTAAATAATTAGTAAAAGATGTATTTATGGTGTAAGAAGTAGCAATGCAGTTTTTAAAATGTCTGCTTTAGTATATCTAAGTAAGTCATGACCATTCGGCAAACAATCAGAATGAAGAAATGTCACTAGTTTTCAATATAAAACAATGCCGCACGATTAAATTTATACGAACGAAGATTATTTAAATTTGTTATTATTTATGGAGAATGCAATAAAGTGATAACAAGAACATGTACTTTTACTGTTCGGTATCCTCAAAAGCAGAAGCCGTCACCAAACACAGTTAAACGAATAACACAGAATTTTAAAAACTTCGGATCGGTCAAAGTAAAAATTTAAAAACATAAACCTGGGGATAAAACCTGGGACATGCCCCCGGATGACACGTCAAAAAAAAATCAGCTTTGTAAAAGAATTCACCACAAAGCTTAGTAACAAGAGCGAATTGGATCATAACACCATCTTGAAATTGAATAGAAATGCCATCAAATGGTACACTAATAGCTCCAAAACGGCAGAAAAAAAGGTAGGAAACTGGAATAGGAATATATGGACCTAGAGCCAAGTAATTCGAAAGCTTGGGCAAATATCCAGTTCAATATTGATAGAAATTATCGAAAGCAGGAGATTATCATGTCTGATAGTCAAGCAGCCATCAAAGTGCTAAGCAACAGGAAATCAGTTCCAAGATGGTCTGAGAATGGCTAGGAAAATTAAGCGAGCTAGGCAAAAGGAATAAAGTAGCACTTCTGTGGGTTCCGGGGCACACAGGCGTGGAGGGAAACGAGATAACGGATAATTTTGCAAAAACAACGACTGGAATACCTTTTATAGGCCCTTAACCCTCCCCAAAAGGATACACCAATTCATTTCCTCTCAAATTGCATAGCACTGTGCAACTCAAGGGCGTTGCACCTAGGAGCATGTGAAATCGAAGAGGGAGACGTACCTAACCTGGGGCCTTCTGATATCCTACACTTTCTGAAAGGAAAGGATTTGGAAGGCCAGCTAGATAAACAGTAAGACTAGGGGTGCAATAGATCTTTTAGGTTGCATGCACATCCATCCTCCCACAATTACTGCTGTGTACTGAATGTACCAAAGAAAATGCAAAATGAATTGATAAAAATAAAAAATTAAATTAACTAGCTCAATGGATAAAAAAAAATTAAAAGGGCGCAAAAGAACAATTAAACTCAGAGTTACCCTCGCGAATTAAACTTGACTTTAACCACGACAAGTAAATAGTTTAGGGTGAAAGAAACCTGACTTTCTTAAATACCCAAAAAATTGAAAAGGTTTAATTTTTAATAAAAAAACAGAATTTTGAATGACGTTAATTAACAAACAGAATTTATTATATTAAAAAAAAATGTTAATTACAAATTTTTGCAGAAAAAAAAACCGTGGACAAAAGATCCTGGTCTAAATCAAAACTGCTCAAGATTCTAAATTACAAAAGGACAATGCTAAATCCTCTTTCAAAGAAAAAAAAAGCAAATTTGTTCAAGAAGATAAACTTTTCACAAAAATCCACATGGTTTCAAAATTAAAATAAAATAAATTCGTAAACACTTAAAATTTACAAAAATGAAAACTAAAAGCAAGCACAATGCTTCTATTCACCCAAACCGAGGTGATTAATAAAATAAAACCGAAACAGCAAACTAGAAAACGGAAAAAAATAACTCTTTAAAATTATAATGAGAAAATTACAACTAATATCTACCTTCCTGCACAAAAATAATAAATATCTAAATTGTGTACACAACAATATAATAACAATTATAATTAAACGAGTTCCTTGATGGACGAAATAAATTCAATTTAAACAAAACAAATCTCCAAATCAAAAGTATTAACAAAATGGCAGCAAACAAATATGAAATATATACTCACGCTCAAACGTCTATCTCAGAACTAGTTCTTACAAGGTTAAACAGTTGTATACATATAAACATCCTACTCACGCGTTCGAGCGCAACCGCACAAATCATCGAAGAAACTACAAGAAAGACATGAACTACAAAACGAACGCTATACATTTAAAGAGTGAAATAATTTAAACAATTGAACATTTAATAAATAATTAAACAATTAACTCAATAACTAAATCTATATAAAAATAAACAATTGAATTTGTGGAAACTTTCGAACATTGATAAAGGCTGATCGGATTAACCAAGAAAAATCTGCAATTGCGAAAACCGGGGTGCCAAACCACAGCAATACGTACCTTCTTAGTAATTAAATTACTTCATAATTAGTTAACAAAATAACTTGACTAACAAATTACCTTATGCGTCAGAGGAAGGGCATCAAGATAATGAGATTACTTATGCCGAGCTGGTATCGAATCGTTACAACTTTAAACAAACGTTGGAAAGTTATATAGAATTTCTTTCCATACCTTAACTAATATTACTGACAGCAAGTAACTATGTATAATTGAGTTAGTACAACGATTTTTAGTTAAAGATTGTGGCAATTTCCCATCTTCTGTTACTCCTTACATTCTTGATTTGTGCATCCATTCTCTTAAAATTAACAATGCCTTCAAATAATTTCAACCATTATATTATTGAATTTCATATTTTACTCCTGTAGCTTTTGGCATGAGCATCCGCAAAGACGACCATAACAAAATAAACTCAATTATCTACCCGTGGTCTTCACTGAAAAAGACGACAGATACAACAATTTACCACCAACATAAAGAACAGGGCCACACGCAAAAAACCACACGAAGTCGAGATCAATCGATTTTATTCATTTCAAGTCACCTCGACGAAATATGATGCCAACGGTGCTGTTGCACGCAAAACGTTATCATCACTAAAAATAGCGTCTGATCAAGTTATAGGAGGGTGAGAAACAGCTACCGACTATCGCCCATCGTAATGCCCATGCACAAAGGACGTCGATGATTCTACTATATACGTAATTATAATGTCCGTACGATGGATAAAAAAAAATCTACAACACGTTACAATTCTCACGATGATAATCGATCACAAAGTCAGTCGAATAATTTCGGTCGTAGCGACAAAAAGAACCAATCGTGTAGAAAATAAATGTAGTGTTTACACAGTAAACGTCAGGTCAACGAACCATACAGTACATAATTCACAAGTTGAACTGGATTCTTTAATAACAGAAGATTAACTTCATATACTATCTACGTAGAAAGAGTAGATTATGGAAAAAAATCTTTGATTGTTATGTTCCAAACGTAGAAACATAGTATTCGAATAAATGTCACGTTATCGGAGCATTTTTCTTTGTTGGTATGGAAAGGTTTTGTTTGTATTCAAAAAATAATGAACCTTAATTGAGTTTACATAGTGCTGTGTGTGTTTTCTTTTATTATATTAAATCGTTTTATATGTAATTTTAATATAAAAATATGAAAATAATGTTAAGAGAAAATATGGTGGATGCGCAGGTTACAAGAAGTAAATATTTGAATAAGATGCAAATGATGTTATTCAACAGTTTTTTTTTCTCAACAAACTATTGTAGCAATCGCTGCATCTTCATATTTTCTTTTTTTATTATTATTATTATTAATATGCCTCAAAGAACAAGGAAAATACGAATCTTTTCGATTTTGATAAAATTTGGTAGAAGTGTAAAACATCGAAAAATATTTGACACGTATTTTTTTTTAGCGGCACGTTTTTGGTTCTAGGGCATGCAATGAGGGCTCAAACTTTCCCCTAAAAACACATTTTTTGCAATATTTCAGAAACGAGAAGAGGTATCGAGATTAGGTAAAGATCAAATCGTTTCTTGTTAGTAGCCGTAGTAGCCGTAGAGTGGTGCACTCACGGGCTGGTTAAGGGGTTAAAAAATGCCATTTTTTCTCACCCTTACACTTGTATATTGCAATTCAATTTTTCTTTTTTTAATCTTTAAACTACATGAACAAAATAAAGTACTTCCCTTTTGGATTTTTTCTAAATGTTCATTTTAGGCAGTTATCGTCATTTCTATGTACATCTACAGAAGACTATTTCCCTTCATATTTTTTGAATTAAATTTAATATCGCATTGTATTTCAAAGTAAAGTGTTACGTACAAATAGTTATGCCAAAAAAAGTTCATCTCGTAATTATAAATTACTTTTTCACGTCTTGGCAAATCAATATGTTTATGGTTGCCAATGTATGCCACTGATTATACAGAACACTTTAAAAATAAAAGTTTCACTGTTTCTGTTTCTGTGGTCAGCTCGCTAAAGTGTATTATCATAAAGTGTCTGGTTCCATTTGTTACATACATTCGTATAAACACATATTTTAAACATAAACGACTATCCAGATGGCCTTCTTGTGGTTTAAATATATTGAACGTCTTTACAATATTAACAAGTTTAATAATAATAATAATAATAATAATAATAAATGGTCTTTATTGGAAAAACTTGACTTACAAACATCCAATCCAGGCGGAGTCCAGCCCTAGCTGTTCTAACTCAACCTAGATACAATGTAAAATGTTTAATAAATAAATGGCGTTAAGGGAAAAAATAGTAACATAGAGAAAAGAAACCGATTAAGCTGTATCGATATACCGTAGCACACATAAGCGTTTCAGCAACGTAGGTGTCTGTCTCTGCAGGAATAGTTTTTTAACGTGTTTCTGAAGGAAATGATGTTGAGATTTTTAAACTGTGCGGAATGGCATTGTAATATTTTGGCAGATGCATAGGAAAAAGATCTGTGATATTGCATAACGTGTTGCTTTGTACAGTTAGACCAAGCACATGAACGCAGATCCCTTCATGAACGCATGCCCTAGGGATCAGGCAATCCGTGATCTACCCAGGCGAACCCTCATCAAGACCCCATGAACAAACACACACAGGTGCAGCCTCTTACGGCTATCCATTCTCAAACCAACCGGCACGACCAATCAATGAGACACGTGATCTCTCCTTTCAAGTTGAAGATGAATCTAGTACAGAGATTCTGAATTCTTTGTATTTTTAAAGACGTTGCAGAATCAAGACACTAATAAATAACTAATACCTGAGTACATCTGCATCTCCAGAAAATAGTGCTGAAGAAGCACTTGCGTCAACAGTGTTTGACATCATTGTTATTGGGGAAAGAAAAACAAGTTTAAGCACTTTTTCGACTTTCCCCATCAAAACAAAATGATATTTTGAATACGTGTAGCATGTTTTGGAGTCATTTGATAAGAGCATTACAGCAAATATATTGGATATTCGCACTTTGGTACTTTTTTTTCATGGAAATATAAAAGTGCAGAATGGTGATGAGAATGCAATGATAGAATAATGGTCGATTTGATAGCACCATTGATTTTGGAAGTTGTGACATAGAAAGTTAACATTAATTATTAACGTGGACACTAACGGTACACATAAATGTAGTTCAGAACGAGTTTTATAACATCACTTTGAAGCTTTGAAATTACTTTAAATTAAAGTTCTCATAAGTAAACAACGCTACCAGGAACTTTTGTTAAAGTGCTAAAGTGACATTTATTATGAAACCTGCCTTTACTCTTTAAAATAAAAATATAAGCACGCAGTCATTTTGTTAAATTAAACCACAAATGTTCGTTTAACACTTAGACGTGCGTTCAGATATCTACTCCAAGTTACTATACGACGTCAATTTGACGTAAGTAGATCTGACCAATCACAGGTTCTCGTATGTGTCAAATTAACGACATAGAGTAATTCAGACTAGACTTTGAGTTGATATATGAACGCACCTCAGGTGTTTTAATCTTTACAGATTTTTTTTTATAAAATTAGGCAACTATCTGACACCTGTCAAAACCGTATGTCAAAAAATTCTGCATTGGTTATAAATTTAAATTTGCCGTTATTTTCTATCCTTTTTGTTTAGAAGTATCACACCTTAATAAAACTTTGTACTGTAAACCGGTCTATTTCCGCTACTTCTCCTTATTTTGACAGAAGGTATAGCGTATTTTAGCTTAATTGACGTTTATAGAGATTGTAGATAGGTATATTAATACTTCTCGCAGCTTTTAGAAATCGTTTTATAACGGGCCAAATTATCTTGAAATCTCATGAGGCTATATATGGAACTGAAAACGTTACACGACTAAAATTCCCTAGATAGAACAAGTTATATAAGTACGTAATATAGCAACTCACCTAAATAAAGTTGTCTGTAAAGCTGTGATATTGGTTGTTGAATGAGTGTTTCCGTAACATGGCAACACTTCCCTTAATATGTACTCCTCTATGAATTGAAGAGATCGTCCTGATGCGACGTAATCACAGAAAACAACTGAAAATAAAAGATATGTTTATTTAAAAGAGATACAAGATTCAAATCAAAGATATAATAATAATGTCACATAATTAATCTTACAATGCTATTTTTTGACAATCGCATGTTTCAGTAGCAGTTATGCTGTCATCTTCAACAGATACTATGCATATATAAATAGTTAACCCATATTTATTATGATTACGATATATTTTAATGTCTTTAGCAGATCTTGGCAAATTTTAATATGTCGCTAAACAGCTTATTTCCGCATATTTGTCAAGAAGATCTAAAAACTGGTCTAAAGTGTGATATTTATCACTTATCACCTCCAGTCAGACCATCATTGGCTATTGTGTAGCAACGAAGATCGGTTATCGCTAGTGGTCTATGCACGTGTGATGACGATGACATTTTTTTTTTCTTTATTGTCTATTAAAATTAGCTCCATACACTACATAACTCTCTTGATATACATGGCAAGAATACTTCATGAAACGTATCTGATTTTTTCTGCATCAAAACACAAATTTACCTGCACAATATGTTATGTAAGTACGATATGACATGACATATACTTTTGCCATATGCATGGTAAAGCGCATTCAAGTTGTCGTGGACGATATAGAACTAACCAAAATTCCTTTTAGAGAATGTGGTTGCAATTGCAGTTTTCTCATTCGATATTATCATTTATAAATTAAATTATGTGGATGGTAATAAACTGTTACGAACACAAGGTTTAAATAATATAAAAAAAGAGACCAAAAGGATCATAATCAGAGTGCATTCAACTAATACCATCATAAATATACGCGTTTTAAGAGAGGCGAAAGCATATGTTATCAGAGCATTAATTTTTCATCTCATATGGTTTGACGGTGATCATATCTCACAGAGTCAATAAGTAAAGATCTTCCTATTTTTTTTTTATTTCCTAACGTGATGATATGCACATTGATTTCTGTTCTGACGCTGTCGAGCATCCAAGGTTATCATAAATGTTTACATCAAATATCAATAAACTATTGTAAAGCTGAGGGTTCATCCATACGTTGATAATAGTATTTTAGACAAAATAAAACAAAACTGCCAGATATAATTTCTCGTATTTTTTTTTTTTGGAGAAATTCTTATAATCACTTTTTATTTTTATACTTATTACAATAGCTTAAATCAAATATGATTGTAGAATAACATTTTCAGCTAATTAATAAATTGAAATTATATAATTATCTAGCGAATTAGATGGGTTGGGTTAAGCAAATAATGAGTAATTGCAATAACATTTACAAGGATAATATTTCTTTTGATTTTTAAAGTTTTATGAGTAGCACTTCTAATACAAATTAAGTGTTTTTCACACTCGAAGTGTCATGCTTTGTATTGTTTCATTAAATAAATAATGGTTAGCTCAGGACAGCTAAAATATTCAAGGTAAACTCGAACAGGAAATATGTATGTAAGGACACAAAATTCCAAATTATGACGTAAATATTTCACGTTTTATCGTTAACAGGCAACAAAATGCAGAATTGTCGTGGACAACTTTTGTATTAGTTTTCAATTCTTTGGTGGCACCTTTTATTAACGATATTAAAATCTTGACTTTCCGAGATCATTGTAGAAACCATTAAAGATAAGTGTTGTAAGGAAAGCCAATATGGATTGATGCATAGTGTAATTCTGCGTCACTTCTAGATATAATATACAGCGTGTTCCCTTGAAAAAAAATGGAAAAAAAACGGTGAAGTCCATACTTTCCTGTGATAGCCCTGTTATCTGGTAATAAATGCAATTTGCTGATATTTTGACCTAATCTTAGTCAATTTACATAAAAAAAATATTGCTATTTGAAGCCGTTTGGACGTAGGAATACTTTCAGTGGAATATTGGATTTTTCTAACTTTGATGAGAAACAGTTGTAACTCGAAAAAAGCACAAAACAAATTAGTTTTATAATCTGAGGCAGAATGGAGTGTGATTAGACACTAAAATTTTCTGTGTGTTCAGAAAAGTGTTTATTTTAATTGAAAGTAGCGTGCTGTTTTGCCCGAAAACTATTTTCTTTTTAACTACATGCTTTTCGACCAAAAATTACCGTAATTAAATGGAATGCACCTTCTATTTAAGTAAGACAATACACATTACATATTATATTGTTATATTAATGTACATATTAACAACATATTATTAGTTTTTTAATATTATTGAATTATAAACAAATTAAATAAAAAAGCCGGGTGTTTTGGTTATTTGCGTGGACACGCATGTATACATTGATTTAAAACTTTGCGCTTTTAACGGAAAATGCAAGCACCTGTGTTCAAGCTGAATGCTTTTTTACGCAAAAGTATTTTATTTTTATGTTCCCACGTGCATAAGTCTCAGATACACAAACAATAATGAGCAAAAGCTAATCTTTTTAGCGCGAGGTTAAAGAAATTTCAGAGATAATTGGAATCTTTACAGTTAATGCTGATTTACTTATAAGCCAAGGAACTTTACGAAGTCTAATACTGTGTTGAAGGTTTAAAACTGTTATACACAGGAAAAACGATCTTGTTGTTTTCAACCAGTTTTCATGCATTTGGTTACAGTTACTAAATTATTACTTGACTTAGGAATATTAAAAATATTCCTGTATTCAATCAAACAAATAATTTGGTTAGTAGATTTATACTTATAATTTAACTAAATATTTACATCGCCATTGAAATGACGATTTCTTTAACGGCACATTAGAGTGCTAGGATGGTCACGCAACCAACTTCCTCAATATTATTAGGATTTACAACATTCTAATACCAAATCCTTTTTTAGTGCATGAGTTTTTGGAGATAATTCATTTTAATTTCGATTGAAAATAATCACGGCCTTTTGTTGTGTTTACGCTTAAGTCTACAATGAATAAATGTTATAAGAAAAGGAAAACCTCTTGAATTGACATGCTCACGGTTTTCTGCCAATCAGCATAGTTTTCAAGTTCAAAATAAAGAGGACTTGAAACAACTATCAATATCTTTCACTTGAAAGAATAAACTGTTTCAACGAAAAATATATTATTTCCGAAGAAAAGCCTGAATTTAAAATTATATTCCTTTTCAAGGAAACCCCAAATCATATTTTCATTGGTTTAATGCAATTCCTTTTAAGTGAAAAGGATATTTCTCTCAGTGTAGAGCGGCTTGTCCGGAAAGCAAGAGACCGCGGGTTCAAATCCCATACGAGGCAAGAATATTTTTATAATAAAAATTTTCCTTATTAACAGCAGGAAAACATTAATTATTTGATGATTTTCACACTGTGAATTCCAATTTAACATAAATTACACCTTGCCTACTTTATATATATAACACTTACACTTACATTCGGGTATTTTTCATTAAATAATTGTATTGCATATGTATACGAATCTTCTGCTAAACCATAACATTTCACCAGGTAGATTCGCTGCTTTAATGTCAACATTTTTCACAAAGTATGACAATTCAGTTTAAGCTAGCTGCCACACAATGTAGTTGGTTATAGACAAATACATTGGTAATGCGATACCGATGTAACATTCGGTCTTAGTCATATTAAAAATCTACAATTTTAAAGTTTTTTTCTCTTATTTGAGATGATCTCTGATTTTTTTTACCATAAGGGGTTTCGATACAATCAAAATTTTTTATAAAGAATAAATTAAAAAAAAATCCACTACAGGAAACCTTATCACTTTAATTGTAACCACTTTTTTGTATAATTAGCGCAATCACCTTTTCAGTTAATTATCGGCTATAAAACTTCTAACACTCTTTATATCTAAAACAATTTTACTTACTCCAAAATGCATTGTATCCACATTAAACATTAATTAGACTCAGATTCAATAAAAATAATAAATACTTAACATACAGTAATTCCAATTTGCAGAGAAGTGAGCACATAATCCGAATCCAACCTACATAAACTGACGACAATTTTTACCCCAGTAAAATCAATAGGCGGCATACATGTATAAAGCCGTAGCGAAAAATTTAAATTAGGTCTTTTCAACCTATTAAGCGCACATTTGCTACATCCATGGTCAGAGATCCAGCCGTATAAGTGTGTGGGTGTTAGAAAACCCGGAAGTTGTCTTTACTCTGATCCGGTCCGAACAATTGTCTCTATTCCACGGTATAAAACGTACCGTTTTCGAGTTAATTTAATTTGCATTACGGTTCTGATGATCGGGATGAAAGTGCCGCTCTGAACGAATATCTTTTTCAATTAATGGGCACTTACGTAACAAATTTAATGACTAGAATTGATGGACCTGCACGTCGTTATGCGTGGAGTGGCGTGCAAAATGATAATAACTCTCATATGAGCATTATACAATTTATGCTTGTCAGACGTTCTTGTAATTTATACGGCAGTTTGTTCTAAAAGAATTCATCATGATAACTCGGAAATCTAGTGTGAGATAATAGGAGATCCTAGGTCTTACGTAATTTAATACTGGTAAAGTATTTCTCCTTTATAAAAAAGCAGAATGAAATGATTATTAGGTTTATTACTTATATCTATTCAAATTTAACTTTTCTGTTTTGCCGTGTTTCTCTTTTCCCGTTCATTGCGACGTCATGCATGTAGTGGTTGATGGAAGTTTTCCTCTGCAAAGGACTTTCCATCGCGTTCAGTTTTCCTTAACAATCCAATTCCTTACAATCACTAATTAGAAGCAGATATTAGATTATAATTAGCTAATGCGAGTAGAATAAGTAGACATATTAGGTTATATAATACTAAAATTAATTTAATTTCTCTTTTTCTTGGGAATGTTGGTCAGATTATAAATTATAAAATTTCTTTATGAAAGCATTTTAGTTTTGGTGCTTGCTACATACACATTAAAAAGTTTCGCTAATTTTTCTTGGTAAAAATCATTTTCTTTTTTGGTAATTCTCCGTACTGAATGGGAAAAAAAGTAGAGAGACTTAAGGAAAAGGTCGAGATTTTTTTACGTGAATATTAATGAGAAAATTTCTATTTCTTAGAAAAAAATTCTAACATTGTAATATTACTAAAAGGGAAAACTTAAAATTTCTTACAATTTTGAAAATTGGAGTTATAAATAAAATAATTTTGGTAAGGAAATAAGCAAGGCGCTCATGCGTAAACTTAGTTCAAGTCGGACATAGGCAGAACTGAAATGGTGTTCCACTAAACGTAGTTCTGTTTTCTTATTATTTTAGAACTATTATACTGATTATTAGTACGTGGTATTAATTCATATTAGAAAATCTGTTTGTTATTTTAATGTTTTAAAGCTTGTTACGCACTTTCCTGCAATTTGAACATATTCGCAACAACTTACATGCGCATTGGAATTACTTCAATGTTATATGTTAACACTAGATGTTGAAACAAAAAGCTCTTCATTTTTCACTTAAAGAAAATAAACACAAGTTATTATATCCATGAACATAATTGGTTTCTACAGAGGGTGACTACGTAAATAAAGTTTTACCTTAATAAGGGCTAGAGAATGTGGAGGAAGTGCTTTAAAACAAAAAAATTAAATAAATACTTCGTCTAGGAATTTGGTTTCGAAACTTGCGAAGTAGTCATGACCGACTATGATCTATTTAAGGTAAATATTTTCAGCCTTATAGCACTTTTGAGGCCGGCAGTACGGCTGAGAAGGAAAGGTGCATCATTGCCAATCTTGAAAGTCAAGCAGCAATGAGGTAGTACCGGTTGTTGGTTGGGTCACCATTCGGACAACACTTCTCAGTGGCTCGGTGTGTTCCGGCACTCTAGCCAAGGGCCTTCAAGGCCTGTAGTGCTGAGTTATTATTATTATAGCACTTTTGGTATACAGGTTGTCGGTATCAACTCATTATATTACTTAGAATGGTGCAATTTTTATATGGGTCTAGTGTATTGCTCGCATCATTTTTGATATATTTTTAAAGTTTATCGTTGTTTGAGATATTTGCAATTTTGTCAAAATTTCGACGTTTGCATTCTTTCCAATAAAATTAAATATCTCATAGGCTATTAGACATTTAGTTATTCTACTGATGTGGATGCAAGTACACGGTCATAGGTATTGATTGCGACAGCGGTAGCTGCAATATCCTATACAGAGTGACCAGAAACTCATGTCCAATATGAATATCTTTAAAGTAGAAAAAACTTTTTCTTTTCAAATAGAACGTGATATTTTTCAGTGCAGCATTGAATGCAGCGCAAGACCCTACATCGCTTAGTATTAAGGTTTAGGGTGCCTATTTCTGATAATTTTCCAAATATTCACACTTATTTCATAAAACCGACAGAAAAATGCCAAAGTTTCTACCGTCAAGCAAGTTATTCGGAACACTCTGTATAGCATGTTTTAAAATGATGCGTTATGTCTTGTAACAATAATTGAAGTATTTATTGTGACTAGTTTCCTTATTATTAGTAAAATTCATTTAAAGACATAGACAATAATTATTAGATATTAGCAAGCCATGAGGGTTATTACATATTAACAATACGGCTTAAATATTCTTACTTAATGTATAACAAGTGGTAACAATTCTAATTTTGTGTTAACATATGTAATTAATTGCAATTCATATTATGTTTATCTTGTATGCATTAAATTCCAATTAAATAAACTCTACCAGGTGAGGTATAAAGCCCTCCCATCAAATTTACAATAATAATCTAACATTTTAAAATGATAAAGAACATAGGACGTGAAGCCCAACAAAAACCATTTACTAGAAGATGCTTGAAAAGAAATAAAATAAAAATACAAAGAAATTTCAATTTGATCTGATCAATATTACCAAGAAAAAAGAAACTAAATTAAATAAAAGCTAAAGGTCGAACAAAACACATAAAAGTGATTATAATAAAAATGTGAAGTTTACATTTTTTTCTAACTACAACCATAGAAATTTAACCATATGTTTTCTGAAATAAAATTTTTACTTATGTTTCCGATTACCTCTGAATTGTGATCAGAATAATAGTGGGAATTATAAGAATTCAGTTGAAAAAAAAAACTTTAAAGTGGGTATAAAGTTATAAAGTATTAACAGAATTCAATCTTCTAGGTATTCAAAATTATAATCCTAAGATAAGCGAAGAACAATAAAAAGAAACGTAACAATGAATAGCGACTTATGTTTTGTACTCTTTATATGTTTACATATTATTTCGCAAATTCGATAAGCCGGTGTACAATTAAATGACCGCAATGCACGTGTACAAAATGTATTACCGCAGTTTACAGGAAGAGATAACAATAACAAAGTTGATACAGTTATGCAAATGGTGGAAACTTAACGCTACACTCCTACATACATAAGTGAATAAGTACAATGAATCTGCTCAGCTTTAGAGGACAACCTAAGCTGTTCACCGCAAAGTTCACCGAATTTCCCAACTAAAATAAAAGCAAAAATGCAAATAAAAAAGTGTGTTTGATATTGCAGAAATATACACATAAACATATATAATCGTTTGTGGTGTGTAGAAAAACGTATGATGTATTCATCATTGTTTTTCGTGAAACGGCAGAAGTACCCTTGAAAATACTCATCAATTGAAAGGGTCCTATGATGGAAAAAAAAAACATAAAGACCAGTGTTGAACGTTACCCTCATACTAACCTGCGGGCGTCTCCTTAAAAAAGAGGTGTATAACCTCGAATCAATAAGTAATTTACCCTGGAAAACGCCTCAAGGTTGGAGGGTCGATTTTTGTCACCTGTGATAACTTCGATTTAGCAGGTTAACGACCTATACACAAAAGCTTTTATTGTCACTTCAAAATTAGATGATTTGTTCGTTCAATTGAGCGTATAGAAAGTGTGGTATATGCTTCAAATCGCTTGTATATTTAGTAGAGATACAGAGGATATATTTTTAAGTTACTTGTTCGTTAAAGAAGTTGTTTCAATCCAATTTACGTAATCTTCACAAAATGAACCCTTACACAGTTCGAAAGAACTTCCGTGCAGCGAGTTATTGGACAAAACCAAGAAAAAAAACTCAATTTCCGTTTAGAGAATGTGTTATTTATGACAAAACTTGTTATAGTTATCAAAATTTCGCCTTACAAATCAACAACGATGATACTAATCGCAGCAACCATAACCAGAGTTTACTGTATGTTTTTATAGTGTTACTATATGCTGTTAAGACTGCAAAATTGTATGCAAAACGCTATCCGAATTGAAGAAATAACGCAACTATACTTACCGTAGAGATCAAACAGTGAGTAACAGTAACAACTTAACGAATCCTTCAAAGTTATCTTTGATAGGGATGAGTGGAGAGCCAAACAGAAACCAGGGATTCAATATTAAAACTAGTACGCAGATGGATCGAAAACAGTTGCAAATTCTGGAGCTGGTATTTATGGAGAAATCTTAAATCATAAGGAATGTATGTATCTTTTTTGTGGAAAGCGTTTGACATGGAATCTTCAGAAACACTGTAGCCATTTGGCTTTTTGTATTTAATCTTCCATTTTCTTTATCTATTAAATTATTCGCAATTAGCAATTCCAAGATCGTAGTACCCTGCATTAATCTGCACAGGTCAATGACTAGATGGCGTTGATTTGGGCTTTTTGGCTTGGCAAAAATTGCCTGTCTTCACAAAATGTTATAAGTGTTCTCTGTTCTTTCATTACACAGTCTGCAGTTGGTATCTCCAGTGCTGATGCCAATTTTCTGTAAGTGTCTTTTCAGCGTACAGTGTGCCCTGTTAGGAGACCTATTACGATGTGAAAACAATTTCTACTGAGCTCAACTCTCTTTTTTGACGGTCCCTTAATAAAGGCCTTACCATGAATTTGCCTGCTTGTACTATTTGGACCTATATATGACGCAGATGATCCCTTTCTTGCGAACTCATCGGGTTTTTCGTTTCCTTCGATAGCTGAATGTCCGGACACCACCAGCAAAGTGACTTGATTGTATCTTCCGCTTATTTTCATAAGCACACTGACTGATTTCAGTTGCACAATGCAATATTGCGTATGCATCTGCTTGAAAGACCGTGGCACATTCTCCTAGTGGAAGCGTGATTCTTAACTGCTCCCGTGATGTGCTTTTAAACACTCCTAGAACAGGTTTTGGGCCTATATATGACAGAGATAATCCCTTTTTTGCGAACTTATCGGCTTTTTCCTTTCTTTCGATTGCTGAATATCCGAACACCACTAGCCAAGTGACTTGATTGTATCTTCCGCTTATTTTCATAAGCACACTGACTGATTTCAGTTGCATATTACGTATGCATCTGCTTGAAAGACCGTGGCACATTATCCTAGTGGAAACGTGACCATTGTATATCATACCAAATTGTACTTTCCAGCCCCAATCTCGTTTTCGGTTTTTGATTCGTCTGTAAACCACTGGTGTTTCATCGATCCTTTCCTACGTCGATGCTTTGGAGAATGATGGTGCGGAAGTATCGCCCAATGCTCCCTCTGCGTCGAGGCATGTGCACAGAAGCACTTGCTGGATTGGAAGAGCTTGGTAAGCCCTCTGTACGAAGGCTGTCTCTGTAGAATTTCTTGCTGGCTGGTATGGTAATACATCATCGCTTGTGTGCCTATCTAACAGTTTTTTTCAAGAGTCTTTAGCATAAATGACATCAGACTTATTAGTGTCAGAGACCTTGCTCCATCCTGTCTTATTTTGCCAGATTTTGAAATAATCTAAACTTTCACATTCACCACTTTCTTGATTACCTGCCCAACCCTCTCGGGATATCTGCCTCGCAGGTCCCAGGTCTGCTTTATTGCAATCCTGCAGTGTTGAATGGATAATTCTAGATGCCGGGCAATGCACCTGAAATACTTCTCTTATAGTGTCATCTTCCGTCTTGGTGTAGTTCAGCTTTCTATTTTCAGAGTATGTATTGAGCTGTAAAATTTTGTTTGGATAATATCCTAGTGCATCTGGCATATTCCCGAAGAATCTCGATGGCCTCACAGTGCCTCCTCTAGGATCCTCTCTTTGAATCCCTCAAAGCTTTGTTGTAATTAGTGAGGGCCTTTTTATATTCATCCCAGACCGAGGTTATCTAAGCCATGTTGAACTATTTCCTGACTTCCCTTCTCATGCTTTCAAGGTTTCTGTCCCACCAGAGCGCAATCTTGGAGATTCCCTTGTTTATCATGAGGTGGTTATCGTTGAATGCCGATGTACTAGCGTCTTAGATTTGCCCTGCTACGAATTCCAGATCTATTGTCTTGTTTATCTTTCGTTGAATCTCTTTCGGATTGGAGTCTAGTTCTGCCGTGTAAGCTTACGCTGATGTGCCTATATGATCTGAGCAATTCTCCTCATTAGACACATACAATCATGGACTCCTAATCGTTTCTTCCTACGTAAGTGGATCTTAAACTTATATCTATTACCCTTTTCCTTCTTGAGTTCATGAAAGTAAGTTCGTTGCCTATATTTAGACATTATTATTTATGTCTAAGTATATGATATTTTGAGGCAACCGTATACCAAACGGAACTAATAGCAATAGAAACATGCACTAATAAGGCGTTGCAAAAAAGCAATCCCAAGCAGGGTTAATATTCTATGGTTATGGGATAGATTAAATGAAATGAAGCATATTTTTACAGTTCATATACGTTTTTGCTATTTCTTTGTAATTAATATACAACATTTGTTGCTTTTAATACCATAGTTTGTATCATAACTTTAATTGGTCGTATTAATTAATTGCCACTTGCAATTCTATTTCTAATTATCTTTAAATATCTGTAATTTAATGTTTTTTTTTTGTTGCAATTAATGTTCACTCTGCATTACGTCATTAACACTAACAGATATTCAGTCATCCAATATATAATATATCCATCCATATCTGGGTCAGAGAAATGTTAATTTCATGTAGAGAGATTAGCAATGGAAATTGTTTAATAAGCGTGGGAATATTCAAGTGAAAATTAACCGAACGATATAATGTCTATTATTAAAATATTTTATAAAGCGTGAAAATTTCGTCTAGCTGCAATAATTAAAATAAATTTTATTTGTTTCCAGAACATAAGATACATATGTAGTAATGAAAAACTCTTTGGATGTATTTACATCGTAGGTGGGCCATTATTTTCGTTTATTTCGTGAAAATCGCGTAGAGCACTTTTTTTTTACTTTATTTTTAAATAATTTAGTTAAAAAACAGACGCGTTGGCAAATCTGTACTGCAGCCAATAATAATCCGTAAGAAAATATTTCATTTTATGCGATGTAGTTTCGCATTATAGAATAATAATTATCTCCAAAATGTTTTTATATGTGCTATTCATCAATCCTTGTAGATCCTTCCATAGAATTCTTCTCAATCTGATAGGTAACGTAAATTGCGGTTGGGGCAGCCATTGTAACACACACCCAGCCATTAATTATAGCTAGATTAGCATAAGTTCTTGGAAGTAGAATCACTGAGAGGGGTGGAAAATTGTGGGTTCTGTTCGCAGTGCTGCGGTTAAGTAATTTGCATGATCTAGATGTAGGGATTGAATGGTGTCAACAGGATAACGACCCCTGTAGAATAACGATTACTCTGAAAGACAGTAAACCTAACACAATTTAATTATATCAGCCTGAAGATTAGGTATAATAGGTGTTTCTAGAACTCTTATAGAGAGTAGTTAAGTGGATCAGTAGTTAATACTGGGTACGATATAGGATCATTTTTTTGTAATTCTTTAATAATAAATATTTTTTCGAATAATTATAAATAGAATTTTAACGTGATTCTAAAAGCATAGGATTTTTTTAAGGAAGGTTATTATATATAAAATCCTTGAATTAATTTCTTCTGTTTGGCCAAATGTTAATAAGTTTTATAATTCTACAAATTACATTTTTTTTTTGTGAAATCATTTATCAATCAGCCATATTTTAAAAAAAAATTGTAGACTCACACACAAAATCGTGAGGTTAATTCCTAACTAATACAAGAAATCCCGCAAATCAATGTAAACGTGTCCATGGATTGTTATTGAGAACAACGACATTAGAATTTATATTAATATTAACAACCTTCTCAAATCTAAAAGTTGAATGCACAGATATATGGTAGATATAATGGTTAATGACCTATTAACTGTATTCGAACAGCAGTTTAATGAAAAGATCAAGCATAATGATAATAGATATCTGATTAATAGCCTTCTATATTGAATACAATGTTGGTGTGAAACAAGCAACAATACTTTACGTCTATTGGAACTATTATAAGTACCGATACGTTCACTTCACCATGAGATGGCATCAATAATAAATATGGACAGTTAGTATTGGAATACATGGAGTTAAATTGTTAAAGCATTTAATTGGTAGTTTGCGACGTTCCTTCAACTTAAATATTTTATTTTTAATGAAGAATATACCATATTGCAGAGACGACATAACTTCTGAGTAGTACATTTACATGTGAAGCTGCGACTTCTGATCTTAATCAAGGTAAGGAATTGCATTTATATGAGACGTAGTCATTCAGCTTCTGACTATGGGGTAGCTATGTTAAATCAGTACTGTGTATACTTAGAATTTACTATCAGAGATTGGAAAAGTGTGTTAGCATTAACTACTTGATATCTAAAGTCTACATGCCTAGTAATTCAATAATGTAAATGTAATTTACAGGGTGCTCTATCAAAAAAAAAAACCTACACTCATCATTTGAGGTTGATTTAATATCCACTTTAGTGACGAACATTCAGTACATTAAAATATAACTATAAACACAGCTGCAGGTGTAAGTAGATCCGTATTAAGATATTTGTGGTTCAGTTATTCTAAGTGGTAATTAAACTACAACTGCTTTTCTCAAACAGTGCAAGCGATATAATTTTTAGAAATTCAAGGATATTTCGGAAATTAATGAGTTTAGCGCTTATATTTTTTTTTAGAATTTAGGTGTATTGCATTTAAAAAAAAAAAGTTGAAGGCATTACCGAGGTTTTTATCTTATAGAAAAATTATAATTCTACAACAATTTACAAAAACTTTTTTTTTTATCTCTCACTGTTTACAAGTTATAGAAGAATACCCAGCTGGTGAAGCAGGCTGTATAGTGTGAAGAGAACAGGGCCAAGAGCACACTCTTGTTGAACACCGATGTAAGTAACTATGTAGTCGAACACATCAGTTTTTCAACATCATACTGTGTTTCTTCCACAAATATGTTATATTATAGACAATTTACACGCCTTTTTTAAATTGCAAAATATACAGTGAGGTCGTAAATGGTCCCCCCCCCCCCCCCTGATAACTTTTGAATGGTATGAGATAGAGCAATGAAACAAAAACCAAGTGAAATTAGAGATAATTTGTGATTTTTTGCCTATAGAGATACGCACATGGCTTCTGATGTAAAATAGAGGGCGTAGCTATCTTTAAAATTTTAAATAGGAAGTAATTTCATTTAGAAGCTCATTTAGAAGATATTTCTATTACTTTTATGGCAATGCAAACAGTTTTACGATTTTCGAAATTTTTACCAACTTATCCAAGATTAATAATTGGAGTACTTACGTTACTTTTTCTATAGCCCTCGTATAAATATTGTGGTTTTATGTGACTTAGGAAGCGATTGCTAAAATATGACATATTTTACAATATGACGTTTTTGCAAAATTTAGCAAAAGTGTCTTATCTGTCAGTGTATATGTCATGTGTGTGGGTGTCTATGTTACAGATTACTGTAATTACAGGTTTCTGTACACTATATCCAAAAAGCGAATACGAGGGCTATCGAAAAAGTAACGTAAGTACTCCAATTATTGATCTTGGATAAGTTGGTAAAAAATTCGAAAATCATAAAACTGTTTGCATTGCCATAAAAGTAATAGAAATATCTTCCAAATGAGCTTCTAAATGAAATTACTTCCTATTTAAAATTTTAAAGATAGCTACGCCCTCTATTTTACATCAGAAGCCATGTGCGTATCTCTATAGGCAAAAATCACATTAATCTCTAATTTCACTTGGTTTTTGTTTCATTGCTCTATCTCATACCATTCAAAAGTTATCAGGGGGGGGGGGGGACCATTTACGACCTCACTGTATATAGTACAGTTTTTTTGTCTTCAAAGTGGGTTCTATAATTCATCATAAAAATTAACCAAAGCGATAGTTTTAGATTTTCCAGAATGCATGTCGAAATTGTGTCAAAATATCAAAGACTTCCAAGATCGATTCAGAAAAAAAAAGTTCGTAGTTTATCGGAAAAAACCGATTATTTTGAACCATAGACAGTTTTAAACGTGGTATTGGCAATACTAGTCTTGAAGGGATTAATGGAGTTGCCAACTTTAAATTTAGGGGATCGCCAACATTAGGAAGGAAAGTCGCCACAAGTTAGCCAAGTATAAAAAGTTAAAAAGTATTTCCAGCAAATCACCTTTGTGCTCGCCCCTTGCTTCAATAAAATCTACCTCAAAATCGATAAATTTGAAATTATAAAAAATGTTAAAACAATCGTATACTGCACATGATGTTCTATCTGAAATAAAAATAATAAATAAAAATAAACTTTAAATAAAATTACCTAACAAGAACAAATAAACTACAAACCTAGTTAACTTCATCAGTTCTTTTAATTGTGAAATATTTTTGGAATCGTACATCTTTTGATTGAAATGGGTGTATATGTTTCTGATTATTGAAGTGTTAACACAACAATTACATTGTGAATACGGTTTCAATTTCTCGCAGTAACAAAGAATTGAGCATGCGTTTTATTTCTACTCTTTCTACCACTGCATTGAGTGTGTTGACACTTACAACTTACAATAGTGTAGGGCAGTGTAGTGTAATAGTGAAACTATGCAAATTTAGACAAAGCCTACTTTCGCAAGCATTTTTGTGATAGATAAACGTATGTACCAGTAAACAAATCTTTTTCGTAATAATCTGCCCATTTGACGGAAATCAGATGATCGCATTCATTTTATAAAATACTTAATTTATTGTTGCCCGCAACTTAATGTAAAAATAACAAATTAACAAATGTGATTCTCAAAGTTTATGATAAACAAACTGCAGGAGAAAATGCTCACAATTTTTTAGAATGGTTCATATAATTGACAACATCTATCGATTAATCAATTGTTGGACAAATACATATATTATTATTGTTAATTAATAATTTTAATAATGTATAATTTACAATGACAATTCATTAGGAATATTTTTGATGACATTGTTTAGGTTATTGCCAAAAAAATAAGTTTATGGTAAAATTATTTTTGGATTAATTTCGAAATGTAGCCATAGTTTCGCCAAATGGATTTAAATATCGCCATATTTATAATATAATTAAAATTTGAGTCGTTTATAACAAAAAAAAAGTAGTCACTTTGGCGGGAAATCGCCACGATTGGCAATCCTGGGGGTTAAATAATTTAAATTCGGAGAGATTTCGCACTTGAATGATGTAACGTAGTAGGTTCCATTGTGTCTCACAGATGCTTTCTCTAGCATTACCATATAATTTAAATAAAATTCCATAATTGTCTTCTGACACTTCTGTCCTCTCACCAAAAGGACCAATAAAAAAACACGAGCAATAAAAATAATGGACGATAATCGTTAATGAAGACAGTTCAGAAAATACCATCTTTAAATAAAAAGACAGGCAACAGGCGTTTGCTTAAATATCTAAACTTTATTAATTAAACACCTCAGTATCATACTTGCAGATATTACATACAAAATTATTAGAGCTAATGACAGGAGAATATTTACTGATGCAAATCAACCTAAAGGTGATAAATAAAGATAAATAAATGGTGTAACATGTTATTGCATGTTTTGCATCAAATTCATGGCCAATTGCACAATAAAAACACACCTACAGTTTTCGAAGAATCACCTCCAGTAATAAACTTTTCACAAGCATTCCTCATTATCCGAACATGCATACGTAACGACACTCGCCTTATTTGTATATCTTAACAAGGGTAAGATACTCATAAAAATAACACCTTCGACATTAATAAAAATCAAGCTTTATAAGGGCCTACTATATTCCATATTGTACATATTTGCCATTTTTTTTTTATTAAGATATACATACACAAAACACAATACGCACCTATCAAGATTACGTCCTTCGATGTGAACGCTTACTAACCTCGTAATATTAATCTGGGGCGCAAAGAATACATAATAACACTGCGATACAAATAATTATTATCAGTTTAGCGAGCGCGCTAAATCATAAAATTTCACGGTAAACGTTCTAAATTGCCAACGATTAATGAGAAAAATGTATCGTGGGATATTTTTGCAATGTCGGCATCTGTTTGATAGGCGTACGTCACAGCTGTCAACCTCTCTTATTATAACCTTGATCCAGAAAAAGTTAGGAGTGGGCGTAACTGCCATAGTTTCAAAATTGATTATGAATTTTAAAATTCAATTTAAAAGTAACAATAACATGCGTATAGAAGAATTATGTTAACTTTCAAATGCATTATGTCTCGGAAATATTTATAATTGCTTTGAAATGCATATAAAAAATAAAACAAAAATAAAAAAAAACTGACTGATCAGCCCATATTTAAGAAAAATAAAGAACTACATACTTGCATATTGCGAACGCAGCTGGTGTTATAAGAAAGGCAAAAAATAATCCAGACTCCAATACCATTGAACGCCAATCAATTGAGATTATTATGATATAATGGGAGTTTTTGCTGGAGTCCGGTTAGAAATATTAATGATAATTACAAGTTATTGCATCAATAAAGCCGCATAACCTCAAGGCATCACTTGCATCATGAGTTTATAGAAAATTATATGTGTCTACAACCGGCTTCTACAAAAAAAAAGCGACGTTATTTTAACAACACTTGCGTAGATGCAATTATACAAAATTTATATCGTGTAGATTTAAAAGAATACAAAAGTAATTCTTTTAAATTGGTTTTATTGAAATGGGATCGACTTTTACAACATTACTAAAACTGTTTTCATCCACTCTGACTATAATCGAAGTATAAAACTACATAAGTACACTTGTGCATGGTTTAAAACTTTAAACCGTAACATAGCATTACCACTGTCGATGTTTGCATTTGGAAGTTGTGTAAGAAAATCCTTACGTAATCATAATCATATTCCTATTAGTTTTGGTTCTCCATTCCTGTCATTAACGTTCGCGTCTCTACATATGGCGTGAATACTGGCCACTTATGTAATTATTTATACATTAGGCATAAATTAATTAGCAAGAAAATATATTGTAATTTGAAGGATATTAAAATTGTAGGTTGTAATTTATAATTGTTCATCACTATTAGTGGTAAAAAGAGATGGTTTCTAAACAAGAAGAAAACAAAGATTGTTAAAGTCAACTGCAAATTAAAGTATTGCCAGTATAGTTATCTTTTTGAAATTGTAAGACTTGTTTGAATAGGAAAAAAATACATTACGTCATAAAACTTGTACAAAGTTCGACATCTACCACTACCAATGAGGCTACTATTACATCGATAAAAACAATATTAACAAGCTGTTGATATCGTTTTCATTTTTCGAAAATTTCTACGGCATACATCAAAATGACCACTCTTAGATTCCTAAGTAATATCTGCTCTACACTAGACTCTACACAGTAATAAAACTTAACTTGTAAATCTAAATTTGTATTTTGTAAAAAGTACAGATACGACAGATTCTGTAAATTTTACATAGCCGCACTTCTCTGTAAAACAAAATCAATTTGTAAACGCAATTTCTTGTACATTTAAAAGGTTTACATGAAAATTTGTAGAAATTTAATTTTCCGCTAAATGTTGCCACCAGAATACATTCTGCGCATGCGTTCGCATGATCACGTGTTCTATAACGTGGTGCGTGGTGTAATGCGTCGTGTCTACTCTGGTGTCCACTGAATAACTGCGTCGCTAAATTAAATGCAAACGGAGTGAGTGTTCTGAGTATATTACCTAATTGTTATAGATATTATATAGTTTTGGATTTCCTGTGATTACAATCACGGGCATCCTAGTTCAATACTAAAAAGTGGATTTTACTGGAAATACCTAATTGCGACCGATTCCTAAATGTCGGTAAGTGTTCGATGCATTCATTATTTTTATTGTTTGTTTTGTATAGTAATAAGAACGTGGAACTGTTATTTGTTTTGTATAATGAAGCTTATATTTTTTACATACCTACTTACATGAGATAGGGGATAGGTAGGTTTTGTGCGATAACCTCAAAAAAAGTTCCTTAGAAAGAAGTGTAGTTATGAGTTTTGTTCGTTAGTCACTTGGTGTAGTTCAGAACATAAAATTACGTGTTCGTTTGTGCCAGACGAATCGAGGATTCCAGTTACTGATGTTCGTTTGTAAATCTAGTGCTATTTTGAACTGTTCTGAATAGTCCAATCCTGCACTTGCTCTAAAGGAAGAGCAAGTTTGGGCGGTTTGAGGGTAATATAGGTTATGGCGATGGTTATGTTAAATTGTGAACAAGTGATTGTAATATTTTTAAGATTTACTTCGGGCATTATTAGTATAGCCACAGAACAGGGGAAGACGTGTACTACTACCATATTGTTCAAGATGTAAACAACTTACAAACATAAAACAATCGATCAGCTTGAGGTTAGGATACGTACAAATACTGAGTTACAACATTAAATCATGAAATGCATGTTCTTTTGTATCTATTTATTGTAGTTCTGTGCCGTTCAAATTTACCACCGTAATCACGTGACTTCAATTTCAGAGTACTCTAAAGCTACTCCATTTATGACAAACGAACAAAGCTATGGTGTATGTAGTTCCGCGCAAAAAAAAAAGTTAACTATTAAAAACACATTTGTTTGGCTTGCTTACTCTGAAATTGCTTTTAAAAATCTATAAATTACGGTTCAAGTGTATTGATTGATCAAAGTAGGTGGTGAAATACCTGTTGCCAGCTAATATCGTGCAAATAACAGAGCTATGTAAATTCAATTGAATTGGGTTTTTGCATGGTTTATGTATGTATATTCTGTCTTGATCAAATAATGAAAATACGTAATTAATATTTTTCTTGTTTAACCTTAAATCTTTATTTTAAAGTATCCAAGTAGCACAAAATATTCCTAAAACGTGGCTTTAATATTTTTCCAATATAAAAATATGTAAATATTTTTATAAATATTGGTGCTGCTTGGGCAATTTATTACACCTAACTAGGTATAATAATAATTGATTTTGGAAATAGTTATTCCATAATCCATATATTTTTTGTTATAGACTAATGAGGATTTTGAACTTATATATCCTGGAAAGAATTTGAAAATTAAATTGGAGGAGTATTTCGATAAAATATTTTTTACTTATAAATATCATGAAGTAAATTCCTTGCCGGAAATATTGAGTGAAGACAACACAGGTTATACAAATGAAAAAAAAAAAACATTTTTACGCTTTTACATATACAAGTGTTATAGAATGGAATAAAGTAACAAGATGCTTTATGATGCTTGTCCATATTCTTCCGCCAAGCACGAGGGGGGAAAGGAGGTTCCTGCAGAGACTCTGCTAATTCAGCAGTTAAAAAAATAATAACATTTAAAAAGGTAAGAGCTTTTTGTAACATACGTGAATTAAAAAAAAAAAAAAACAAACAATATTTTATTTTCAGACAAGTGAAATACTTCAGAATAGAGTGTGTGGCAACCATATCTCATTGCTGAAGGATCCTGTACTGGAGCTATTAACCAGTATCATTTGGTGATCGATGGAAATCTAATCCCAATAAGTGAAAGAAGCGCCATTGATGGTTTCGATACCTTATTTAAATCTTTTTGGGTACCTATTCAACCTAAAATACGATCCTAATGTGCATTGTTTTTGGTCATTTGTCCAAAGTATATTTTATGATCTTGATGAAAAAGTAAAATTCACACCACGAATGGCTGAAGTAAGAGTTCGCCTACGTTGAATGACGTTTTATTAATATTAGTATTTAAGTATTGTATCATTTATCACCAAACGTTGGAAAACAATAATATTTGATGCCCACTTTCACGCATATAAGGTAGAAGCCACTGCAGACTTAAATGTAGTCTTTTTTTTCAATTTTTGAAATATAAAGAGCTTCTTGAATAGCAGCAACGCTATAACTTACGCGATTGGTTCATTGTTCCTAAATTTGTGTTTCTGTAGATTTAAGTAAATCTAGGATTATTATACCTTTATACTTACACATTTTAATATATTGTTTATTAATTAAAGACATTTATTTCTTTATTTCAATACCCTGTATATTAACGATAATTATTTACAAGTACTATTGTAAAACAAGTTACACATAATTTTGGTAAGTTTGTAAACATATTTATAGGTTTTTACTTGCAATTTTGTAACGTGTTTACAAGTTTTATGTAAAATTTACAGATACGGTTACAAGGTCATCTGGTTTTGTGAAAAACAAAAATACTCCAAACTGTGGTACTGGTAATGCTGTAAACTTCTCCTAAACCCCTCACCACAAACTGCACTAAACTGGACGTACGCGTCCATAGCAAAGCTATCATCATCAGCAGAAACACTGAAAATAAATAACTTCACTAAAACTACCCTAATTTATACCTAAAAAAGGTCATGGTACAATGATCACGGTCATGGCTGACTGCCGTCATGCTTAACTAGTCACTAATCCTAACTCCGGCTAATTTACTACTTAATAAACCGTAAAGACAAGAATTTAATGGTCCTAAATCTGAATTCATTAAAATATGTTTGTTTTTATATATTTCCACACCCCTCATAAAAATTCAATTGCACCTAGTTGTTTACGTTTTTAACTAACTTTATATTGTCAACTTTATGGTTTTCTTCAAGTATATGTAGGGCTACACTAGATTTCTCAAACCTTCTAAATTTAAGATGAGCCAAATGCTCCTTGTAACGCGTTTTAATTGATCTTAGTTTGATCACAATCTTTACAAGATATTTTATAGATACCTGATTTGTCCAAATTATCTACTTGATCTTTAGGGTCACCTAAAATATTTTTAAGACTAGTATTTGAAGTAGTAACTATGTCAAGATTGAATTTAGAGAAAATTTTTTGTAGACCTTTCGTGTAACTTGGATAAAATGGTAATGGTAACATATTTCTTATTCTTCTTATCACTAATTTCTAAAGTACTCGCATTTTTAATTCTTATTTTGTTTTTATGTTTTCTAATGGTGTTATGTACAACGTCTTCTGAGAACCCATTAAATGCATAATTTCTTTGTTCTTTATTATATCGTTCTGTAGATAGAGGGAAATTAAGTAAGCGATGTACCAAAAAGTTAATAGCTGCTAGTTTGTTTTTCCATGAATGATTTGAATCTTCTGAAATAAATCTGTTATTAGTAGTGGGCTTTCTATATATGTCTATTTCTAATTTATTTTTATTTTTTATTACTAACATATCGAGAAAAGCAATCCTATTGTTTGTTTCCTCTTCATGGGTAAACTTAATGGAAGGAAATTTTGAATTTAGCTGTTCAAGAAAATCTCTAATTGAGCACTTACTAGTATCAAAAACACAAAAAATGTCATCGACGTATCTAACCCAAACCCATGGAAAATATGCCAAAGTATTCTGAAGATCGGTTTCAAATTTTCCCATAAAGAAGTTAGCTATGAAGGGAGATAAGCTATTACCTATTGCTGCTCCTTCAGTTTGTTGATAAAAGGTACCGTTGATTTAAAAGAAATTTTGTTTCATGCAGAGCTTAGCTAAAGAAATGAAACTATCAACTTCATTACTGCCCAACTGATTACCTTTCAAGAAATCTTCTAAATAATTCAAAGTGATATCAACGGGGACGCTGGGAAACAGTGAGCACACACACATCAAATGAAACTAAAACTTCATTAAGTTCAATGTTTTTAATCTTTTCAATGAACGCGTATGAATTTTTAACGGCTGGTTTTGTGAAGTTTACAAAACTGAAACCTTGTAAGTTAACAATTCCTTGTGGACTTTTTTTCACAAATTATGTTGTAAAAGTTTACAATTTTTTCTTACTGTGTATCTCTTACTAAACTAACAAGCTGTATAGGAGAAATGACAGGAAGTATATTGAGAGAAAAATGGAAGCAAATTTGAAAGCAAAATGAACTTAGCAGATCAGAGATTAAACCCAATTGAAAGGAGCAAGGGCGTTTTAAATTTTTAGCTCACATGCTGCAGGATTATCATGCGAAAATGCAATAAAATAGTATTGACATCGTCCTTCATCAATATAAGGAAGCACATAGAATTGTTACATTTTAAAATCAAATTCGTCCCAACAGAATAAAAGAAAAAACGACGAGTGAAGATCGAGCCAAGCAATCGCCTGAATCGATGCGGAAGCCATCATTTTCTAGGCTGCCTT
Organism: Protaetia brevitarsis; assembly: GCA_004143645.1. Classification (NCBI taxonomy): domain Eukaryota; kingdom Metazoa; phylum Arthropoda; class Insecta; order Coleoptera; family Scarabaeidae; genus Protaetia; species Protaetia brevitarsis. The sequence continues at coordinate 56,589 of RXPK01003781.1, forward strand.
ACGGTACTGAAAATCTCGAACATTGCACACAATTCTAATACCCGATGCCCGTGCCGCCGCGCCGTAGTCGTTCACTGGAAGCCTCCGCGTGTCCCCGTCGAGGTCAGATCCTTTTACCCAATGGCACATATTACTGTTACTACAGTAAGTATAATATTGTTTCGTTCCGAAGCGCTGGGTCCGCGGACGAACGAGTTTAATGGGGTATTGCAGAGCGTTAGCTACGTTTTGCTAAGTTAAAGTACCACCTTTAAAAGGAGAAGCTTTCGTGTTTATATATGTAGAGGTAGAACAACGACTGGGTACTGGATATCCGTTAATGTCTAGCTATTGCTCTGGTCTCCCGGTTAAATTGAATTTACAGCTGGTAAATGGACGAATAAGGAACTTCGTATTAGTTTCCCGGTGTGACTAAGACGTTAATGTATTTATCGCTTCATTGATATTGTCGTGTCTGGGGTAAAAGTAAAGTAAATGGAGCTTATTTAGAATAGGAAATGGAGATAAATGGTCATCATTATTATTAAATCATTGTTTAATAATATTACACACTAATTCTTCTAAGTACAACTTATACACAGGAACGGAAAGAAAAATAGGTTTTTATCAGAGTTGTAGGATTATGATTTTTGTCCAACGTAAAACTATTGGCCTTAACTTTCAGTTCTATTTTCCTGGATATTATATCCCCATTGCAGTAGCTGACAGTGTGCCTGATGCAAAGGGTATATGTAAACTGGGCACCGTACAAATCAAACAAAAACAATAATATAATAATAGTGTATTTAATTTATATTTATTAATGTACATATTGTTAAACAGCAAACAAGATAGAAAAAAAAGAATATTGTTTTACGGGTCTGTCTTTCTTTCGCTGGTGTGTGTATACTTTGAATTTTAACATAAGCGTCCAATTGAAATTCCTTAAGCTATTTAATAAAAGTATAAATAGATGGATGTGTTAAACAAAATGAGTTATTTAGCTTGGAATGAAACGATTCGCACGCATTTGTACATGGTGCCTAGATTACGTGTAAAATTAAGCAATTCTTTTTACAAGGCAGTTAGATCCATAGCCGCGCTTATGCTATTCAAGATATAGAAAAAAGAAAACTTGATACCGGCCGATGTATCTGTGATTTTATACATGGCCGGTTGTTAGAATCTCTATCACAGACCAAATACGAGCCAAATAGTTGGCTGTGATTCACGTATTATTACATATTACGATGGGGCTACCACAGAAGATAGTGCTATGACCCTTACTGTTCACTTTATTTATAAATAATATATTAACTTTTATTGAAGAACATTTTTTGACCATCTTTATACAACAGCAATATTACTGTTCCATGTACATTAATTATTTATTTTGATTTTTTCTTTTAGCCCTTCTTTTAATTATTTTCATTTTAGTTTGGTGCAGTTTTGATTTAAAATTAAACTCTTAATAATATTTTGTAAGAACTTTAGATCTTATTGTCTTTTTTATTTATTGAATTTTTTTAAAAACTTTTTTGTTATTTGAATATTGTAATTACACATAACATATTTTATCTTAATTTCAAACATATTTTTAGAAAAAAATTCACAACTTCATGCTGTATTGCCTTCTTTAATTTTCAATGTAATGGTTATAAATATTTTAAAATACCCTTACTTATATGCATATAACAAACAAACAATGATGATATATAACATATATATTTTAAATTGGGTGATATCACAAACACGCTTACGTATAATTTTTATTAGATTTGTTTCTTATTCATCCAAACATGTTAGAGAAAATATTCATCTTTTAAAAGGAACATATAACCCAAAATGTTAAAATATTGATGCATTAAATATGTATGGCAATATATACACGTCATTTCTGCTCTTTTTATCTTTTTGAATATGTATCATTTCCAAAATATTTTTAGTGTAATAATTGTTTTCTTTTGCAATAATTTTAGTATTATTGAAATTCAATTCAATAACACTAAACTAATTGCAAAAGAAAGCATTATAGCTATACTTAGCTAACATTGAATCACAATTAAGATATAGAATTATAGTTTGGGATTCCAGTATTGCCATTCAAAAAATACTTATTTTTCAAAAAAAAGGTCTTCGAGTAATGGCGGTAGTTATGTGCTATCAGGCATCGTGTAAAAATATATATATTAAGCTTCAACTATTGTTCATTATATAGCACTCTACATTCTTGGAGTAAGCACTTTCGTGCACAAGCAGAAAAATAAGGTTATCTTGGAAAATAATGCAATTCAATAGGGTAGTATCATCAGAATAAATGATTGCCTGTACAGATAGTTAGATAATAGAAGTCACTTTTAGAAGACTGCTTAAGGAGTTACTTCTCCAGATTAATTGGCTGACTCTTTTAATGATGGCTTTTAGTTGTATTCTTGCTTTGCTGAAAATACCAAAAAAACCTAGGTGCCACTTAAAAAAATCGAAAGAAAAACGTTTAAATTACGATAAATGTACCACGACATATTTAACACCCTGTATATATTTTTACGTTATAGCATTTCGAAACACATAAAGTGTTAGCTTCGAAATTGAAAATAATAGAATAATGAACGACACTATATCCGCTTTTAACCTCAAAAGCTGTGATTGTAATCATTTTGGCGAAAATTGCCAAAACTTATTGTAGGAAGTGGACATCATATATCACTGCAATCATGTTTTAGGTGGCTAATAAATAAACAAATATAGATAGATAGATAGAGCTTTTATTGTATATGCCAGTAGCAATACGGAGGACACATTGTCAATGTTTATAGAGTACAATCACGCAATAAATATAAAACCTAAAATACCACACATTTCACATGATAGAAATCAATTCTTCAACGGAGTAGATGCAGTGCTCAAGAAGCAACGCCCTTAGTCGACGTTTAAATACTTGTAGACCGGCAAGAGACTTTATATGGCTTGGATAATAAATTAAATAATTTGATTCCCATCGAAGTAGAGGATCGTCTAGTAATTTCCAGTCTGTTTAGTGGCTCCTTATAGGTCTCTTTTGCTCTTGTGCTACAGTTATGGATGTCAGAACATTTTAAAAAAAGTTAGTTGATTATCAAATATATAACAGAGCAACTTCATAATGTATATACTAGGTAAGGGTAGAATAGCCAATCTCTGAAAGTGCGGGCGAGAGGATTCGTAACTTCTAATACCCACTAAACATCTCACAACCCTTTTTTGGGCAATAAACAGAAATATAGCAATCCATTTAAAATAAAAAAGTTGACGGTGGCTGCGGAAATTTGTAACACCCTGTATATTTTGACAAAATGTCCAGATATTTATTATAGACGTACAAGAAATCTCACCTTTCTATCCTTGAGAGTTTTCCGCCAAATTTCACCGACACACTAATGGTGGCGCACCCGACATAATTACGCTATTGAAAAATAGATGGCTCTTGTTATTTTTCATTCCTATTAAATATATATTTGGCTATTGCCCGGTTGATAAAAGAGGTTCGACAAAGGTTCAGTTGAGATGTCGGTCCATTGCTATTGCCATTCAACAAATTAACGTTTTATCAACGTATCAAAAGGGATAAATACCTCAAATTAAAGTTTTATAGGGTTCCATGTATATATAGGCTGTGTCTAAAAAAGGGTTCGCTTCCCATAACTTTTTGTAAGTATTTGCAATAGAGAAACTATAAATTTGTAAGTTAATTATAGGACATAAATTCACATTTCCTGTCGTAGTTAATTATTTTTTTTTGGCTCTGGTTTAACCAACAATGATCAAGTTTCATGTATTTTGACATTTGTTTTTTGTTATTGTAAAAACACGGTAAAAATATTTTTTGTTGTATCTATATCATAGAAGTAGCGAAGCTTCAATCTAGAACCTTTCAGGTTAAATTGTAAATGATAAAAACGTGATTAGATAGTCACATTTTTATTATTTACAATTTAACCTGAAAGATTCTAGATTGAAGCTTTTTTGCTTTCTTTTGGCAAATGTAATATGAGGTAATGTTAGCTTTATTTTATTGGTCTAGAATTCATGAATTTTTGTTTTTTTTGCATTAATATGTATACTGACTTTTTCTAGAAGTCGTATGTTAATTTTTTTTGCAAATAAATACTACTATTGCTAATACTGTTATATTTATAGCAAGCAGAAATATAATGTAAATACCAAGTATATGCCTGAAAGAAATAAACCTTGATTAACGTTAACTAACGATAATTACCTTTTATTTCTGTTTCAACAAATGATCGACTAAACATATATTAACTTCTGACTGATGGAAAATACGTCATTCTAGGCATTACATCATTATCATATATACGATCTGAAACGTTTTTTTAGCTCAATGTCTTCCTACATTCCAAATAGGCAAGTTTACGTAAATCTTCGTAAGGACAATAGCACACATAGAGCCACTGTTTAATATCGACCGTTCGCATAAATCTCGCGAACATACAAACGAATAATATACACAGAATTATTATACAAACGTTCACGTGTGCGAAAGAGATAGGAAACGGCGAAAGGTTACGGTAGTGCCGCTGTTAACAATAAAGGGGAATCGTTCAAACATTTGCATTGAAAACAGACTTATAGGAGAACGTTTTCTGCGGCATAAATACGCACAGCACTTGAGCCCCAATGCTCCACAACTTGGTTAGTTAGGAAAACTTGTTTCCATGCGAGGATGACTCATATACCAAAAGTTCAAGTCGACTGAATCAAGAACAATAATAAATTGTTTAATCAATCTGGTTGTATTAGCATTATCCGTCGTCCTTGATTTTTCATTATATACGCGTAACTGTCACAGTAATATAGTTGTTTTTATTTGACGAAAATCGTAAAATACTTCCTCCATATGTTAATGTTGGGGGGACCCACACATCTTGCATATAATTATGGGTAAACACGTGTTTATACTATACTATTGCTAGCGTCTCTTCGTTGGGTTGTCGAGAAAAGCTAATGCATTTCTTGAAGTATGAAGTCCAGTAAGTGAATATGCAGTGTGCTTGCGGTCGACTTGTCGATGGGTATATTATTAAGCGTTGATTGACTGGAAATAGGAGACTAGAGCGCCCATTTAAGTATGTTTGTCCGAAAAATATTAAAAAATTTCTGCAATAAACATTTGATTATAAGAATCAGCTATTATTTAGACTTATAACAGGATTTAAAACAGTTTAGATTAGGAAAATTTAATGTCAGATATCCTGGTATGTTTTCTCTAGTGATATTGGAAGCAGTGATATTTATATTTTATTGGTATATCACGTGTAACTGAAGAAGAAGAGAAATAGTCCACATAAAGGATAGATTGAAAACATTATTTATTTAGATATATATCTAAGTGCATAACAACGTTTATGATTGGCATATATCTGACAAGAAGGGCTCCTCAGATTACACGCACATCAATTTTAAGGGATAGGGGGTCATGAACCTATAATTGAAGCTTTGAAACCTTGAAAGCCTCAAAAGAGAAGTCAGGAAAAAGTTCAATAGAATTAAGAAAACATCGGTCTGGCAGGAATACAGAAAGACCCTTGTTGACTTTAACACAGTCATGATGGATTTAAAAACAGAATCCTGAAGTAGGCACTGTGAAGGCATTGAATAAGTCTCGGAATGTGCCGGACTGACTAGGATATTATCCAAACAACCTCACAGCTCAATACATGCTCTAAAAAAAAGCAGTGTCTACTCCTAAGATGGGAAGTGAGACCCCAAGAGGAGTGGTTAATTTCTTGAGATCTAGAATTACTAATTCGTCACTGCAAGACAGCAATAAGACAGAACTGGAAACTGCGAAGCAAGCACCCAGGGAACACTGACAAGTAGCAAAGGAAGTAGTGAATGTGGAAAAGTAATCAACTCTCATTCAAACCATGTAAATCGTCAGAATCAGATGGCCTTTATCCAATTATGCATTATACAAAAGAATCTAGAACTTTTGTTGCAAAAGCCCAGTAAGTTACTCAGAGAAAGTCTCGCACTGGGGTGCATACCAATGGCCTGGAGGCTGATCAAAGCCACTTTTATCTCAGAACCTGGCAAAATGAGGCAATATGGAGCAGTCAGTGATGCCATTTCTGCTGTCGATTCTTCAAAAACTGTTACATAGACACATAAGGGATGATGTATTACTATATCAGTCACTATATTAAGATCAGTATGCGCATCCAGCAGGAAAATCCAGATCAGCTCATACTCATACAGAGAACTGAGCATGCTTTGCAAAACAAAGAAGAGCTTTTGTGCACTTTCCTGGACGACAACGGAGTGGTTGACAACACTTCTGCAGTATCAATCTTTAAAGCATCGAAGAATAAAGGTATTGTTGAAACAAGCTGCATACACAACTAGCATGGGAGAGATGCTGGTGATTTTGGTCGAAAGAGGACGTTCGCAGGGCGGAGTTATTATGTCCCCTTTGTTGTGGAATCTGGCCGTAGGTGAGCTAAAATTTTAGAGTGTGCAGATGATTTTCATTTCGACCCAGGATTAATTCATCAACTTAGTATGGGATGAAATGAAAAACGCTCTATAAGTCATACAAGAATAAATTGAGGAATAGGGTCTTAATATTTAACAACCATGAGAGCATTCACGAGAAGGATCTTGAAACGCCTAAAACTTCAGAATGATGTTCGGAATTTCTTGGCGTCATTCTTCACTCCAAGCTCATTTAGAATCGACAGCATTAGACCAAGCCGAAGACAACACTTTGCTAGAAGAGGCTATGAAAGAATGGATTTAACGCCGCTTCACTGCCCAGCACTATTTCAATTTATTGTTGTCCAGCCATCTCCAGTGAGATTTTAGTAACATATTCCGTGACCAAATATTATGATATAATACGAGATTACGTATCCTATAAAACCGAACATAATAATACAATTGAAATGATTTCGATTTTGCATAATCAAATAGAAATAGTAATAGCCTTAACAATAAAACAAAATTCTAGTTCAAAGTGGTATCATGTCGAGGCGACAGAATTGCTTGAAGCATTCCAGAACTTATTTAAAATTGTGCAAAATTGATTTACCATCAATAGTTTCTACTCCGGCGAACAATAATCCATTTTCAAATACAGAAACCATTTAACCCTGTTTTTGCTTCATATTTTACCAACGTTCATTTGGATGCCTTCGTATCATTGGATTCCTTTGAAGCAAGGAACAATGTAACTGCACTTCATATTTCTTCCTTGTTTCTCAGGATGAAAAATAAATTGAGAGGTAGATGCTCCATAAATCCATTAAAACTTCCTCACACAGATACATACATAAATACAAGCATATCAACACGCATTACATAAACAAGATAATATGTGCATGCACAATATCAATATAACACGCTTCCTAATGGAATTTTTTTTAAACTACTCCCATGCACAACACATAAATATCGCAAACAGTTTTTATATTTGCGTACATGTGTTTTTAGTCAGCAATAAATTATGTCATTGATATCGATGTTTGTCATATTATGCGTTATCTGAGCTGTTGAATAACGGCTACCTAATTGCGACGATCTGTTGGGGATATGCACGATAAGGAAACTTCAACACCGCTTCAAATATTTTCATTGTTGTTAAGAAGGGTACAATGCCATCACAGATAACATTGTTATTGTAACTTATTTAAAAAGCAATTAGCTCAGCGATTGGATAAGGAATTTGTTGATAATTTCACCTTGTGTAGAATAGATGATAATATTTTGGACGAGACAAACAAAAGAGGAAAAACAGAGGTAAATATATTTTGATAGATACGATAATATGATCCACTTTCATCTTCGATATGTTTTTATTAATCAAAACAATGCAGATAAGAAGATGTGAAAGGTTATTATTATTAATTTCAATAACAATTTCTATTTTTAAGAAAGGTGATATTGAAGATATTACCAACTATCGACCTAGATATATGTAGCTATGACTTCTATACTCATTCAAATTTGTGAAAATGAATGGTAAATTTCGTTGTTATTAACGTAAATGTGAATTTTGAATCAAACATCTGACTCTTGCTATTAATATTTACATGAATCTAATATCAGGAGCTTGTGAGGACATGAAATATAGAAATTCGACATCTTTTGTTTCAACGATAACATTCACTGTGTCAGTCCATTCTCTTAAGCAAACTTATGCATCATATTTTCTTCATCAGAATGTAGTATCGCTTACTTTCATCTTTTATTAGGCACACCCAACCATTGGTCAAATATAGTATGTAACAGTTTTTCTGCAGTGTTACATGTTATTCACGGAGTACCGCAAGGATCGGTTCTGGGTTCCTTATTATTCTTGGTTTGCATGATAATAATAATAATAATGATCTTTATTGATCCTGTCGACTCATTTGAGCATAGGACATGTCATACAGATGTACAAATATTCCAGTAAAATAAAGAAAAAATAAATATATATATACAGGGTTATTATTGTATAGCACTTCTTAAAAAAAGGGGTAAAAGATATACATGAGCAATGCCTATATACAAAAAATTACTGTTCTAAGTACACGGAGTACCGAGAAAATGATGTTTCTTTATTCGAGTCCGGCCCTGACTCATTTAGCACACCGGTGAATCATCGGTCGTCGCTACACTTTGAACGCTGGGATTTACATTTAGCGTGCACTTGCTATTCGCAGTGGATGCGTGCGTTTGCAATGGCAGCGTATAGATTTGAAAGACGCTACATAAAGTTGTCAATCATACATTAGTTTTATTGCAAACAATAAGTTTATTTTAAAACAAATTTAACCTTTAAAATGTACTATTTTACGTGATACACGAGTTCATGGCAAAAGCACATCATAAAAAAAAACACCTGACTGCTTTGTTTGCATTCTGGTGCTTCCGTCTTATCTCAGTTCAAACCTTGTGTAAATAACATCTGGTTTGAATGAATTCACTATGCCTAGCATTTCTTTTTTTCGATGTTTAATATTTACAGATGGTTGAAATTCATTTTCATCATTTTTATGTGTATACAAATGGCAAACAAAGATGTGGGCCGTCTTTAACTACATTTTGGGCCCCAAAATTTGGAAAATTACAACATGCACATAGAACCGTAATTTTTTGTATATAGGCATTGCTCATGTATATCTTTTACCTCTTTTTTTAAAAAGTGCTATACAATAATAACCCTGTATAGTAGTGTTGTGATGAACGTAGCTTTCATTCATATGTACAGCTGTGCGTGAAAATTGCAATGTGAAGCGAACGAATGAAGTGAAGCCTATTCTCAAAGTTGCCTTCACGGCGTGAACGTATAGTGTAGGTGACGATGCCTTCACCGTCATTCGTGGTAGATATTAGGTAGTGCGTACGCAATGCATATAGTCACTTGAGAATAAGTCTCGTTTCACTCTTTCGTCGGTTCACACTGCATATTCATGCGTGAAGGAAATATGAGAAATTTGCTTCATGCACAACGCTTCATTCACTCACGTAAAGAATGAAATATACTGCTTGAAGCCCTGCTATGATACGAAGGATCTGCGGTGAATGACGGCGAAAGCTTCGTTCGCAACGCTACTGTATAGGTATAATATATACAATAAGCACCAAAATTTAAATTTCAGGATCTCTCCAGAATTCGTCAAATGAATAGGCCTTGTTTTGAAGAAGCTGTTTAATCTGTTTTTTAAATGTATTCAATGGCATTTCTTTATAGCGAGTGGGTAACTTATTAAATGCTTTAATAGCCATATATTTAGGATTTTTTTCAGTGAAGGTCAGTCTGTGTCAAGGGACCTCCAGTAGATGAATATTTCTGGTATTATAGTGTGATACTGGTTGATATTTATCACATCAAAAGTGTTATCCTTAAGATAGGTGCACAACTGATAGATATATACGTATGGGAGAGTCATTACTCCCAGATCCTTAAATAATTCTCTACAAGTTGTTCTAGGGCTTACTCCCAACATTGTACGTAGAGATCTCTTTTGTATTTTAAAAACAACTCTAATATCCGATGAAGCACCCCAGGCGGCAAGACCATAACATTATTTATATTAAATAAAAATATTAAGGAATGGAAATGCGCGTAATAAAATATTTTTAAAACATCAATACTTAGCTCTTGCCTCAATCTCGATAGCATAAAGCAAACGGTATTTAATTTCTTTCGCAGCGAATCTATATGTAATTTCCAACTGCAGCGCGGATCTATCATAAGGTCCAGGAATTTATGGGAATCGACCTGTTGAATACTACCCCCATCAACAGTAACGTAATGTGATGAATTCCTATCGCTGTTGGTAGTTTGGAATTTCACAAATACAGTTTTTTTGCTATTTAAACGATTTACACGTTTGTAATTTCACTTCAAATTTCATTCTTGCTAAATATATATTCATTGCTATTTCTACATGTAGATTTTTGGAATATTAATATCAAAAATTACACTCCTGTTAGAATCGGACCAAACCCTAGTTGGGGAAAAACCACATTATGTTGTTGATTCTTTGACAAAAAGACTATCCCCTATCTGTCTATCTATCACGAAAAAAAATGTATGTAATAAAATATTCATTCACCATTTGAGGAAATGGTATACCTATTTCATTCGCTGACGCGTTTATGAAATCTTGACTTGGTGCCAGCCATTCCTGTCACATGATCATAGTATTTACACTTCAAGAAGCGTAAAGACTATAATTTGCTCTTAATTACAAGGTGGGTTATAAAAACTCTTTAAGGACTTTGGAAATATGTAATACTCCATTAGTATATATCTTCAAGTGTGCACCTTTCGTTAGGGCTTATCCAAAGACCCTGCTTGCACTCACACTGTGATGATTATCTCACTAGACTATGCAGAAACATTAGATCGAACTTTCTTAGACTAAATACTAGCAGAGATGGTACAAATAATCATGCAATCAAGGTCTACAATGCTATACCCAACTGAAACTGTTTATTGAAAACTGTTATAAAGAAATGTCTAATATTTAAAATATTTTACTCTGAAACCAAAACTTTTATCGCATATAATACTTTCAGAGATTTTCCAATTTACATTCAGATGAAAATACACCAATCTGGTACAGGAAAATATTTATGCATTTAATTTCAATTTATTAATAAATCAAAAATAGCACTTTCTCATTATGCGCAATAAAATTAACACATACATAATTGGTTTCATTTTCCTTCCCGCAAGATTATCCTTATTGTTTAGCGTATAATTTTCTCATATTTATGCATACACTTCCCATAAACTAACAGTAAACACGGTACTTATCTGCGTACGTACAAATTTGTTTAATGACTCTCTTCCTTCGTTCCAATGAGTAACGCATTGAATACACATTCTTGCCTTTCACTGAAATATTAATTCCGGAGTGCGTGTAGTTGGTATAAAGTCTCAAAAAGTAAATAAATAAACAATTATTCGATTTAATTGAAGTAATATTATACAAAGAGTCATTGCATAGTTTTATCTAAAGCGAACATTATCTTTGACTTCCTGAATGTGTGAACCTTAAGCATTTTTGATATAGTTATACGAAAAAATGTCGAGAACAGCTTGCATTTTTAATCTACTTTCCAATGTTTTTTTTTTTTTTAATCACAAAGAAATCTTTTAATGTTTATCAGCTCATAACGCAACCTATTCTTATATTTAATGATCTATTGTCTAAACAATTCAGTAAATGATCAAGTTTATTAATTGATTTATCTGAACGTCAAATGTTTGTGTATTCAAGTATTATCACCAACACCTTTAGTTGTGAAACACGTGTATGATTTTCCAGTACTGCTAATGGGAGAAACAAATATTTGCAAGTAAGTTTATTTACTAATCACTTAAGCAATCATGTTACTAAGTTAATAATCATCTTAAAACACTGAAAAGAGGTTTACATACAGATACTTATAGCTTATATAAACAAGTACTTCAGAGTACCTCTGTTCATATTTGCTTCATATCTCCAATAATCTTTGCTTTCAAACTTTTAGTTTATGAAAACAGTAAACAACAACAAATAGGCATGTGCATACATAATGAAATAAGAAGCTAGCTGTAATTTATCTTTACGAGAAAAAAATGTATTGTTTTTCTATGTGTTATTGTAATTGGGTTACATGCATTAGTAACAGATCTATAACAATTGCTCGAATTATCTAAAAGATCATGTGACATTATCATATTTTCTATTGTTTCCTAAATTTAGCATAAAATAAAATTCCTTTTATATTTATCATGTAACCCATCTAGTTAAAATTCAATGACTCCTTTTTTTATATTAAGCCTACAGAAAACCTTGCATTGTTATTATCTATCAAAATAAACGACAAATCTATTTTTCTTTTGTGCAATAAAATCTCTTTAAGTCCAAATTCCATTGAACTCAACTAGGACTGTCACATACAGATCTATAAATTTATGACGATCAGTTCTGAAATCCCAGATTTTTTGGCCTATAATCTTGACATTTTTTTTTGTCATGATCCTTAAATATATATATATTCCTAAATTCCTAAATTAGATAGGTAAATAGCGCTTGTGGTTGAAAAATAAAGCATATTATATTGGAAAAAATATTCATTATTTTTATTTTGTTGAAAAATTACCAAAAAAAGTTAGTTGAATTAGTACGAGGGTGACATTAAAAATTTCTAAAAAACCAAACAAGGATTATTGATCTAGTTAGGCAAATTAAATGATGTTATCGTTAAATATTACCGTTCGATTTCAATAAATTCGATGAAACTAATCTCTGAAGCAATGACGCTACTCTTCTCGAAACATTTCCAAAATCAGGTTTTTGTAACGTTTCATCTGATAATTCCATGTATTGTAACTTAAATTTTTAGCAACAAAAAGAAATGACAAGACCAAGGCTGTACGGTGGAGAAGAGAAGAGACCAATACGCTAACTTTTAGGGCATCAAAACATTCAGTTGGCAGTTTTGTTGTATACGACGATGCGTTGTTATGATGTGGAATTATTTCACCTTTTGGATGCTTTCTTACGAGTGTACTTGTTCAAAAATTTGCGTAAAACATTTGTATACCAATCGGTATTAATGGTACTAGTTCTGTTCGAAAGATCCATGGAGTTAATTGACTTTTCTTTTCATGACTATACAGTCGCGAGCACCTTTGACAAAATTAATGGGTTTCATGTTTCTTGCATTTTTTTGTGACAGATATTTCAACGTTTATATAATCGTCTTTATGATTACAATAGTCTTTATAGATACCTTTTGTAAATGTATTATTTTTTTAATATATTTTCAAAATCTTCGAGATGTCACTTTCCCCCTGCCATCTAAAAAGTATTATAGCTGTACTAAAAACACTCTAATATGCAACAAATTAATAAGATCTCTTAAAGTACTACATATTTATAATGTATTACCTACAAGTTTTTATTTTCTCATTTTTTACTGTGATATTCGCCCAACATTTAGGGTGCCTATAACATTTGCTCGCGACTGTAGTAGTAAATCCAAGATTCTCCAGTAGCCAGATTCCAAAATAAATTTGAAGTGGTTCTTTGGAATTTTTCCACATCATTCTACTGCATCATTCAATACGATGCTGTTTTGATCGGGAGTGAGTTTATGTGGAATTCATCGATAATAAAGTGTTCTGACATTTAACTATTTATGTAAAACCGGGCGAATATATTACGAAGTTATGCAAATAAGAATATTTTTGATCCCAATAGCTAAATTAATTGCCAGAAACACTAGAACTAACTGGCTATAACTAAAAATTTATTTATTTACCCGTAAAAACACATAGATAGTAAAATTGATCTGCACTAACAAGGGAACACCGGCGGGTGTCCCTCTCCGATTTCGATGAAACTTCACAGATCGAAAGAGTACCTTAAAATAAGAGACACGTATTTTTTTTATCGGCGTATCCGCACGATTTTGGGGTATAGCCCCCTCCAAAGTTTGGACGATTTTTCAATTTTTGCAAATATTTCCTAAATTATAACAGATATTAAATTTTCTTCTTAACATAATTTGTAGCATATTGCATGGCCCTAAGGGTGGCGTCGTCCGTATTCGCAAAAAGTTAATAACGGGGGACGGGGTACCCGTACCCCCATTTTTTTTACATTTTTTCTTTTTCTTATTCATCAAAAGAAGGCCGATTTTACATAGAATACGATGACGTATAACAAGTTTACAAAATTAATAATTGTAAAAATAGGAAAATAATTATAAAGCTTCAAAATTAATAAACTTGTCTATTGATATAAATCAAATGAACTATAACAGAAATAAGTTTTTATCCTTAACATAATTTCCAGCATAATACATGGTCTCAAGGTAGATATCTTCATAAAAAGCTAATAACGGGGGACGGGGTACCCCATACCCCCGCATTTTTTTAATAATAAATTTATTTATTATTCATCAAAAAAAATCGCTTTTACATAGAAAACAATGGTAATAAATTTAGAGGATTAATAATAAAAATAATTGTAATAGTAATAATATAGTACATTAACAACAATTATTTGTTATCGTTACTCCGCTGCTCTCCTTACTTAAATATTTCTTAATTTAGAATTGTATCTACTCGACAAGCTATGGTCAAACCTTTCTATGCCTACTTATACTATATACTATACGAAACTTTTGTCGGTGGTAGCAATATAAATCGTTTTATCAATTGCAGTTAGTGACTGCGTTTTATATATTTCCTTAATAAAATGTTATTCATTTTTAGAATACCATAATCCTTTAGTGCGTATATATGAACAAATTTGCTACACAGGACGAAGGATTAAATAATACATACATATATATTTTTTAATTTATTTCAAGTTTTTCGTGCAATGTAGGTGTACAATATAAGTATTCAATGGAGCATAAATATAACTAATGTGTTTGTAACGATTATAACATTTCGGAAACAATAGAACAGAATTAGAAAAACATTATAATGCTTATAAATGTTTAAATACATGACATACTGTAATGCGATTATTGGTATATATGTATTGCAATAGCGAACAAGATTAATATACATACAGTAATTAAGCTATGTAAGTATTACAATAGTGATAGTCTGTGTAAAAGTGTTTAAAACACATATTTTGTTTGCACCATGAACACCGCACAATAGCTGGTTTATTGCAAATACTACACAAGGGTATAGACTACGCATCTTTGTTAAAACAAAACTCTACAGGATTTTTAAAGGGCATTGCAATACATATATACCAATAATCGCATTACAGTATGCCATGTATTTAAACATTTATAAGCATTATAATGTTTTTCTAATTCTGTTCTATTATTTCCGAAATGTTACAAACACATTAGTTATATTTATGCTCCATTAAATACTTACATTGTACACCTATATTGCACGAAAAACTTAAACTAAACTTAAAATAAATTAAAAAATATATATGTATGTATTATTTAAACCTTCGTCGTGTGTGGCAAATTTGTTCATATCTACGCACTAAAGGATTGTGGTATTCTAAGAATGAAGAACATTTTATTAAGGAAATATATAAAACGCAGTCACTAACTGCAATTGATAAAACGATTTATATTGCTACAACCGATAAAAGTTTCGTATAGTATATAGTATAAGTTAGTAGGCATAGAAAGGTTTGACCATAGCTTGTCGAGTAGATAAAATTCTAAATTAAGAAATATTCAAGTAAGGAGAGCAGCGGAGTAACGATAACAAATAATTGTTGTTACTGTACTGTATTATTATTATTACAATTATTTTTATTATTAATCCTCCAAATTTATATGTAAAAGCGATCTTTTATTGATGAATAATGAATAAACTTATTATTAAAAAAATGCGGGGGTATGGGGTACCCCGTCCCCCGTTATTAGCTTTTTATGAATATATCTACCTTGAGACCACGTATTATGCTGGAAATTATGTTAAGCATAAAAACTTATTTCTGTTATAGTTCATTTGATTTATATCAAAGACAAGTTTATTAATTTTGAAGCTTTATTATTATTTTTCTATTTTTACAATTATTAATTTTCTAAACTTGTTATACATCATCGTATTCTATGTAAAATCGGCCTTCTTTTGATGAATAAGAAAAAGAAAAATGTAAAAAAAATGGGGGTACGGGTACCCATCCCCCGTTATTAACTTTTTGCGAATACGGACGACGCCACCCTTAGGGTCACGCAATATGCTGCAAATTATGTTAAGAAGAAAATTTAATATCTGTTATAATTTAGAAATATTTGCAAAAATTGAAAAATCGTCCAAACTTTGGAGGGGGCTGTACCCAAAATCGTGCGGATACGCCGATAAAAAAAATACGTGTCTCTTATTTTAAGGTACTCTTTCGATCTGTTAAGTTTCATCGAAATCGGAGGGGGACACCCGCCGGTGTTCCCTTGTAAGAGTTGTAGTATAGTACTGAAACTATACTTTTTTTTAAAACGCTAGCTTAGAGATTCCTATTTAGTTATTCCAAATTAAATGGTATTTGTTTTCGGCAACTAAAATACACTTGTTCCAAATTTAAAAATGTCAAACATACGAGTTATTTGGACGATTTTTCGTAGTGTATATAATACAGGAACCAAACATGAGTAAACCTGTACTAACATCACTTAGGCATCATGTATTTTCAGTAATTTTC
>RXPK01003782.1:0-109920 GCA_004143645.1 Protaetia brevitarsis
TCGCATACTACCGTAATGGTAGTTACAATACTTGTCAAAATTGACAGATCAGAATTACAAATGACAAATTGGATAACACAAAGATACATAGGGAAAAGCAATAAGAAAGCTTTATTAAAACAGAATTAGTAGTTTTGATTTTTCGAACGCATCTCTTGTAATAAATTAGCGACACTATTACCTACGCATATGTTCAAATTGATATCCGTCTGTTTGTAAACGCATTTGCAATCTACGAGGTATTGTCTGTATTACTTGTTCAAGCCTTTCCGGTGTAATTTCTAATACTGCCGCGTTAATTCGTCCTATAACTTCGTCAGCGTCTTGTGGAGGTGTTGCGTAAACTTTTCACCTTTATGAAACCCCAAACAAAAAAGTCTAAAGGACTTAGGTCGGGAGATCTTGCAGGCCATAAGATAGGACCACCGCGACCAATCCACCTGTTAGGGAAGTGTTCATCCAACCACTCTCTCACATTACGAGAAAAATGTGCAGAGCTCCATCATGCATGTAAAACATGTTGCGGCGTATATTCAATGGCATCTCGTCAATAACTTGTTCTAATACATTTAAATACCCGTTGGCATCAAGTCGATTTGGCAACGACACGGTGATTTATTATACCCAGCCAAACATTAACTGAAAACTTTCTTTGGTGACCGTATTCCCGAAACGCATGAGGATTTTCATCTGCCCAATGGTGAAAATTATGGGTATTGAGTACACCATCTCTGGTAAACATAGACTCGTCGGTCCAAAGAACACCTCTTAAAAAGTCGCCATCTTCTTGAATCCTATTTAAGATACTATGACAAAAGTTTAAACGGTGTATGTTATCGTTTTCATAGAGCGGCTGCACCTTAGTTATATGGTATGGATAAAGAAGGTTTTCACGTAGAACCAAATGAACGGTCTTATTACTGCGGATATTGAATGTGGACGCCAACTGTCGAGTACTGACGGAGGATCTTCATGTACTGAGTCTAGAATTTCCTCTTCCAGTTGTAATGTACGCCGTTGTCTAAGTCGACCAGCGTTGGCATTTCTTTTCTTAAACGAACCAGTTTCACGTAGACGTTGGTCCAGTCGTCGAAATACGTTTCTAGTAGGATGTCTCCGGTTTGGAAAACGTACGCGATATATCTGTTCTGCCATGTTAGCATTTTCATTTCAAAAACCGTATACCATATACATATCGGCATATTCATTAAATGTAAAAACCATTGTAAATAAACAAAACAATAATACGAGAACGATAAAAACACTGAAACAGAAAAACTAATCAAGAGAATACGAGTAATCACGAAAAAGAGCAGAGCTTGCATAAAATTGAACACTTCAGATTAATGTCAAAATTTGACAGTAATGGTTTTGATTCAAATCAAATTAGAATACAAAGTCATTGTCCTACAATGTTGTCAAATGCGTTTTTCATGAGAGGATGCTTATGAAGAAATGTTGAAACCAGGCTCTAAAATCAAAAAGAAACTGTTTACGAAAAAACAGGAATAAGAAATCGTCTAAATTCAAAATTGCAGCTATCTATACCGACAAATAACGAACACAAACGCTTATTAAGGAACTAAAAAACCGAACTTCAAGAACCTCGTGAAGACTTATGAAGCATAGCACAATATTTTACCATTTAGATTTTCGATTCAGAAACGAACGAAGTATGTCGCTACGTGTAGCTTTTGCGACAATTTATACACACGTTATATATTACATGGGTTTTCATACTGGCATACCTTGAAGGTAATATAATGAAGGAAGGAAGTAAACTAAATTGATGAATCAAATCAGCACCTTTGTCAATAAGCCCAATTCACTTACCCATAAAACAACAGTCCAGTAACGGTTATCAAAATAACAACCACGAACTCCAGTATATTCTCAGCAAATATATCACCGAATCCAACAGCGTTCATGCTCTGCAGTACGAAATAGAATCCGGTTAAGTAGATTTGGGAAACGGTTGAATAATTTCCATGGTGAGACCTGCACGCATCAGGATGTTTCTAATGGCCCTCCTTAAACGCGTTCCCTTACCTGTTGAGCCACGAATCCTCGGTACAGTACATATTCAACTCCCCGCTGGATACGATTATCACACCAGGAATACTGGACGAGTCGTCCATCTCGAAATATAGTGAGGCATCGTCACATGCAAATATTTGCACGTGGAAATCAGCAAGACCATAGTCCAGGAATGGGCCAACGTTATGGTGGATAGGAGATATTTTATAAGGCGAAGGAGGCAGTACTAAAAGATTTGATAGTTTCATACAGTGCGGTAAAAATGTATTTCATCAGTAAACTTCTCCTAGAGTCCTCATCATAAAAACTGCACTAAACTGTCCAAACTGTGGTACTGGTAATGCTAAGACCTGACTTGGTCTAGGAGAAGTTTACAGCATCACCAGTACCACAGTTTGGAGTATTTTTGTTATGTATTTCATCAGCTTCGAATCGAAATGTTGATGGAACATGTCAAAAGTAGTGGCCATATCGGAAAATACATTAACAGATATGGACTAAGAGCATTGAGTTCTGATCTCTTTTGCTTTGAGGCATGTTTTAGAGTCACAGACTATAACCTTCTTTATTGCTGCTTAATGACGTTATAAATTTAACATACCTTACATGGTTTCATCAATATATACACCATTACAATTTTGGATAAATAAGAATTGATTAGAAATTCCAGCTTTAACAGTTAAGAAAAATGAGATTATAGCCTTTATATTTCACCAGTTTTTCATGTCCTTGCCAAGTGCTGTCACAGTGCGTGGTTAATGGTATGATACCAAGGTAAAAGGAGTGTGGATGAAGTAATCTTTGGGTACCCCAGTGACCAACTATATTTATTTCATATTTTTAAAATATTTAAAAAATATTATATCTTTCTTGAATATTAGTTATATTAATATAATATGCATAAAATATATTATAGAAAATATATTAGGAAAACATTTAAAAAATATATATGTTATGTAGCATTAATAATATTTTATTGCAAATGTTTTCTCAATATATTTTTCATAACTCTGCAAGAATATTTTGCTTTGTATTTCTGTAAATATTTATTTCATATAAAAAAAAAGATTGAATTTTTGCTTTTGTACATTTGGTGCGTAGGACGAATAATATAAATGGGTAAAATATGCATATATATTAAGTAGGTATGTACCTATTTAAAATGATAGTTTAAAGATTAAATTAGATAATATATATCTAATGTGATTTAATTAGTATCTAAGTTGAGCGCTGTAACTTTTCTATTAATATATCTGCGTTTTGTATTATATTATTTGTAATATTTGTAAGTTGCGAACGTCAACACAACACCTCTATTCATTACGGTGCCGGTGTTATATGATTTAGTATTGTTTATGCGTCTATGGATTAGGTACATAGAATGCATACGCGCACGTGCGTATCATCAACGTTTTCATTCGTTTGTCCGTTACATGTTATAGTTTATAATAGTATAGGATTAGGGCAGATTAGGGTTAACTGTGTAATTAATTGTTGCGGGGTGTGTTTTAGTTTTTGTGGTGACTACGAGGTAAGCAAAACTTTGAACATGTCATGGCATTTATAAGATAATTGGAATGCTCAATATCGCTATGTACAGGAATCGTTTAATAATATAATTGTAGGAATTTTATGCATCATATATGTACTGCATCTACCAGATAAATTGCTAGTTGATTTGCTTAAGAGATTCATCTCGGTAGATAAGCGTCATAACCTCAAATAGAGGTTAGAATACGTTGTGTTGTTTTATTGTTTGTATGTAGAATGTTTTCAAATATTATGAAATAAAGTAAAAATAAGTATCGTAAGTATTATAATGTAGCTACCACTCCAATTATTGTAAATGCTCCAAATGTATTAGTAGGTGTTGATAATGTTGTACGATGTTTTATTCATGGTATGATCTAATACAATGGCATTGTTTTAGAGGCCACAAGAAACGCCATGAGAGCGCCACTTCCGAAGATATGAAAAAAGCCATAGGGTTGTGCCTGGCACCAGCCAAGGCTAGACTTAAGAATGAGTATTTTTCATTTTTATTGGCTTATTCAAATAAAATGATAATAAATACGTTTGTTTTTTATTTAGAATACTTCAATTAAAAATAGTGATTAATTTGATAAACCTTCAGTATGCCTTAAAAGATGCCAGAATTATTGATTATTAACTTGTATGGTGAGTGTGAAAAAACAAGTTTTTGCCTTTTAGACAACTCTATGTATGTTTCAACTTTTTGTTATCGACGTTATACATTCTAAATAACCAAGAACAATTTAATTCATTTTGACAAATTAAATAGATTGCGTAAAAAAATCTCAATTTTCATATAAATATTTTACAAATATTTAAAAAAAAATATAGCGCTTACATTAATTTTAAAATATGGAATAAATATTTTAATTGAATATTTATCTATATTTAGAAAAAAATATGAAAAATATATTCAAAAACCTCTGACGAAAAATATTTATAAAATATATTTTTAAAAATATCATGTAATATTTCTGGCTGTTAGGGTAGTCTCTTATTTTATAAGTGAAATAACTTACCCTATTCCATTTTATCCCAACATAGTGCAGAGCAACGAAGACTTTGTATACATCCAAAACTTTGATTAAGTGCCGAAGCAATGGAAGAAATGCGGGCTGAGGGAATGCGAATATTCGCTATGTCCTTCCGTGTGATGATAAGACAACATTATCACTAGAGGGTACGGGAACCATATGAAGAGATCCAACAGAAATTGCACCCTTAAGTAATGCTCAGCCGTTCTCCATGGATGTATTATGAGTTGATTATTATCCCCATAATAAGCGACGTGGCATCTCAGATACATGTCGATGTACACCAAAATCTCAAGGGTGAAACGGAAATAGTGCAATTCTCTCATGTACGGTGATAGGAGATACTCCATGGGTATCAAGAAATACAAAGTTAACGCTATGATCACCCGAATACCATACCAAACCTTCATAAACGGCCCGTATGGCAAAATCGATATGGGCATCAGGAAATACTTGAGGAAGCAGATCTTTCCAGTGGTATTCGACAGTTTGCTGTAACTCTTCCTTATTCGACATGCAGTATTTGTAAGCGTTGACGAAGGATTCTGTTGAAATGATAGAGATCATTAAAAACGTAAAACTTAAAAATTAATACGTTTTACTATTCTTGATCATCCTCTCGTTCAGTTTCCTGTACTTTAGTTTCAATTTTTTCTTTCGTCTCGTGTAGTGCGGATTCTCGATCATCTTGACCTCATAGTTCGATTGGTATTTGGCCAAGATCAATTGCCGAGTCCTGTACACGGTGCGGTACAGTAGCGGAGTCCGCTGGAGGGCGCTGTTGAACGTGTGAACGTCGATGTAGATTAAGATGCAGTGCGTCAGGGTGCAGACGTTGTTCAGGGAGGGTAGGCCGAAGAGTAGGGATGAGAAGCCCACGCAACTGCCGGGGCCAATTGTTTCGTAAGTGTTATTTTCTGAAAAAGGCAATGGAAGATGTGACTTCTATTCTGTTAGTTAAATTGAATCATGGTATACGATAGCGGCAATAAGATGTGGATTTTATCCCAATTAAATACGTGAAAAAATAGAAGTGGGACATTCTATACAGGGTGTTCCTAAATATCATGTACATAAGGAAGGGGGTAATTATTTGGTTTATTTTGTGCCTAAAATTTCATATAAACATAGGTCTGCAAACGCTTCGTTACCAATCTGCAGGGTGTTGAAATTTCAAGATTTTTTCACTTTTTACTGTATAGCTCCTACAGTTTTTGAGATATTTTGCTCAAATTTGGAAGGTAGGTTACGCTATAAGGCCTGCATCATTAGCCATGCCAAATGATGATGTAAATCTACAGGGTAATAATTTTTTCGGGTCGTGCCCTCTTTTCCCACCCTGAACTTTTTTGCGATGCGCCACTGCTAGATTCTAAAATACGCAATAAATTTTCTGTCTTGTTTAGAAACTTTTTGATCTCTTGTATTTTTTTCTTATCTCTGACCGTTATCGAGAGAAAAAAAAATAGAAAACAATTTTCTGTAATTCGCCAGAGAAAAATTAATTTTTTTAAAATGGTCTAGCAGGCTCTGGCTTTATTCAGATAATCACTTGAGTTTATTAATTTTAAGAGTTAAGGTGCTACTACCTGTTAAAAAATAGGATGACCCGGTTTTCGTAGCATTGTTTTATTACAATACAAAGTAACATAACTAATAACAATAAAAACCCTAATTAATAACAATGACAAGGAAACTATGCTACAACAATTGTTGAAAGTGTCCTCTCCAACCCTTATACAGGCGTCCGCTCTTCTTCTCATTGATGCTCGCACTCTCTCAAATACTCCTGAGTATTTCTTATCGTTTCAAATCCATCGATTATTCGATTTAAGTCATCAACAGTTCACAGGTGTTGTATACACTAGAGATTTGAGATGTCCCCACAGGAAAAAATCTATACTATTTAAGTCAGGGGACCTAGGAGGCCAAGGCTGAGGTCCACCTCGTCCTATCCACCTATTCTCATATACTTTTAAATAATCCCGAGCCAAAATAGAAAAATGTGATGGGGCGCCATCGTGCATATACCACATTTGATTTCTAAGTAAAGGAGAGTCTTGCAAGTCATAAAGGCAATTCATTCTGCAAAAACAGCCTGTATGACTGACCAGTAAGTCGACCAGGCAGAAAACAAGGACCAATCAAATTATCTCCAATTATACCACCCCATACATTTAATGAGAACTGTTCTTGAAAATGCGTTTGTACAATTTCCTGTGGTTTTCATCTGCCCACGTGTGGTTGTTGTGGAAATTTATAATTGAAGTCTTTGAAAAATTCGCTTCATCGGTAAAAAGGATTTTACAATTAAAAATGCGGTCTGCTGCTAGCTTATTAAGGTACCATTGGCAGAAATCAATCCTTAAAGGGAAGTCTCGGGGAAGAAGAGCCTGCACTCTTTAAATGTGGTAAGGGTATAGCAGGGAAACACGTAGAATACGCCAAACAACTTGATGACTAATATTTAAATGTTCACTGATTTTTCTGGTGCTGGTGCGAGGATGTCTGTCTATTTCATTCAGAACAGCCTCTTCGATCTGTGGTGTTCTAACAGTACGTGGTTTACCTGCATCATTAGTATTCTTTTTAAAAGTTCCAGTTTCTCCAAGACGCCTATGAATATTTGAAAATATTCGATGATCGGGTATCATTCTATTTGGGATAGCGCTCCATGTACAGACGCCTGGCTTCTCTTGCATTTCCATTCGCAAGGCCGTAGATAAAATGCATGTCAGCCATTTCAGAATTAGTGAAATTTGGCATATTTACAACATTATGACGAGTATTTAAAACACTTTTACACCTTACAGTTTGCAATTTAAAACTTTACTTATACAGACACAAGTTACGATTTCTAATGTCAGTTGTCAAATTAATAAACTTATGATTATCTGAATAAAGCCAGAGCCTGCTAGACCATTTTAAAAAAATTAATTTTCTCTAGCGAATTACAGAAAATTGTTTTCTATTTTTTTTTTTCTCGATAACGGTCAGAGATAAGAACAAAAATACAAGAGATCAAAAAGTTTCTAAATAAGACAGAAAATTTATTGCGTATTTTCGAATCTAGCAGTGGCGCATCGCAAAAATGTTCAGGGTGGGAAAAGAGGGCATGACCCCGAAAAAATTATTACCCTGTAGATTTACATCATCATTTGGCATGGCTAATGATGCAGGCTTTATAGCGTAACATACCTTCCAAATTTGAGCAAAATATCTCAAAAACTGTAGGAGCTATACAGTAAAAAGTGAAAAAATCTTGAAATTTCAACACCCTGCAGATTGGTAACGAAGCGTTTGCAGACCTATGTTTATATGAAATTTTAGGCACAAAATAAACCAAATAATTACCCCCTTCCTTATGTACATGATATTTAGGAACAGCCTGTATAATAGCGAAACGAAAAATCATTTTAAAATTACATATTTTGTTTATGTATTTAACATATTAGATCAATGAACCTCCCCTCCACCTATAACAACCAATTACCTACCCCTAAATCTCGCACACATACGTATATTTACATACAACACATGGAATTACGAGAAATGTTGGCGCCCGAGCAGGGGCAACTTTGTATCACGTACTCCGGACGCTCGCCGAATCCGAAATAGTGCGAAATCTCGCTCTTATGCATTCCGTACGAGCCGCAAGGATCCGCGATAATTTGCAAACCCCCACACACACGACTGCCACCTTTACCCTTAATCGAGTCGACCCTGCCCCCAAACCGTTTTACCACCTATAGGAGGAAATTACCTGTCTGCTTCAAGCACAATCCCCTGCAAATGAAGTACATCTCGCGATTTATGCTACCGAAATAGGTGACGATTTCGTTGGGGCCAATCAGCGCCGTCTTGGATCGCCTCACCAGATGGTCGAGGAATTGAGTGTCCAGATCGTCGAATACTACGAACTTTTTCAAGGTCGCCAGCTTTTCCGCGGCCAGGATGTCGTAGCTGAGATACGGTGGAAGATTCGACAGGGGAGATTTCTCGTTCAAGATGGTGGTCGCTTCGTTATGCAACCACTGGAGGTTGAAGTAGGTCGTGATACGCTTCTCTAGTTTATGAGGGATGGAACGTTTGCCCGCGTAGAATTGTACCGCAGACGTCAATTCGTCAAATTTGTTCCGTGATAGCATGTTTAATGCGAGCAAAGATGAGAATTCAGCTGCGTAATAGCCAAATAGAAATTTGCCTGGATAAAGTTGAAATTTAGGTAAAATAAAAAGGAAAAGTCTTTGTATGTATTACACAGAACGATATACTCATAACTCTTGAACCCTAATTATAAGTTGGTGTGTATTCGTGTCAGAAAGCAAAGCCACCGAAACGCAACCTATTCAGGGAGGAGGAGGCAGCACTTACAAACTTGAAAGCTGAAGAAGACATCGTTATCCTCAAAGCAGACAAAGGGAATGCAACAGTACTACTAAATAAAGAAGATTACCGGAAAAAGATGAATGAACTACTTGACGAGAACACCTACAAGGAAATAAGAAAAGATCCAACGGAGAAGATCACAAAAACAGTAAGGGAGAGCATAAAGATTTCATCGGTACCTAAAGAGATGCAGAACAGATTGCTACCAAGAGCCGCTAGACCACCCAGGCTGTATGGAATACCAAAAATACATAAAGAAGGAGTGCCATTAAGACCGATTGTAAGCAACATTGGATCACCGATCTACGATTTGTCTAAATATTTAGCTAACTTACTAAAGCCATATACCCAGACAAACTGCAACGTATGTGAAGAATTCGAAACATTTCGTGGATATTCTGTCTACGCTAAAGACTGAACCTACAGACATTTTAGTAAGTTTCGACATTATATCGCTATTCACTAACACACCCACGGAGGACGCACTGGCTTTACTTCCAGAACTTGGACTACAAGACGACATCATTGAATTAGTGAAACTGTGCTTATCCACGACATACTTTTTGTTGAGGAAAATACTATGAGCAGAAGAACGGAACAGCAATGGGAAGCCCTTTATCACCAGTAATAGCCAATTTGTTTATGGAAGCATTTGAAGAAGAAGCCCTAAGTTCCAGCGATATGAAACCCAAGTATTGGCTGCGATATGTCGACGATACTTTTGTAATATGGCAACACGGAGAAGAAAAACTACAACAGTTCTTGGAACACATAAACTCACAGCACCCAGCCATCAAGTTTGCCATGGAAAAAGAACAAAATGGAAATCTCCCTTTCCTGGATGTTATGGTTAAGAAAACAAAAGAGGGAATGCTACAGCACGCAGTATTTAGAAAGAAGACGCACACCGATAGATTCTGCATGCAATCTCACATCATCCGATGCAGAAGAAGCCATTAATACAAACATTGCTATCCAGAGCCGAAACCATCAGTGACGAACAACATCTTACCAAAAATATTGGAGAAAGCACTAAAGAAGAATGGTTACACTGACATCGACATAAGGAGAGCCACTAAGAAGAAGACGACACTGGAGACAATTACAGAACCACGAAGAGGGATGGCGTGTTTACCTTACATAGCAGGAGTCACCGAAAAAGTAGGCCGAATTTGAAGAAACGTAACGTACAAGTACGCTTCGGACTGCAACGTCGATCCAGCAGTATCTACCGACCGCAAAGGATAAGATACCCAAGGGGCGTACAGAAAGTATCTACAAGATAACATGCCAATGCGGACGGTGCTACGTCGGACAAACAGGAAGAGCCATCGACATCAGAATAAAAGAATACGAGAGGGGCGCAAGATTAAGAAGGACCGAGCAATCAGCGGTGGCAGAACAATGCACGACACGGACACAAAATGGATTTCAAGAATGTAAAAGTAATAACTACCACCAAGAACTACGGGAAAAGACTCATCAGGGAAGCCATAGAAATAGAGAAGAATAAAACCGTTAACAGAGAAGAAGGGTACCACCTTAGCAACACGTGGAAGAGCCTACTACGAAGCGTCACGGTCAATGGAGCGGAAACTACACGGTTGGATGCACCAGGGGCGTATATAAGAAGAATGTCGGACCATGGAGAATCAGTTCAGTCATCCTGAAGAAGCTGTCAGTATGAACAGCGAAACGTCGAGCGAAAGTTTTGACACACGGCGAAACCCGCAAGAAGCTGTTAGTTATGGGCAATGAATAGTTAAGTGTCAAACGGTGCTTCAACTGAATTCAAACCCAACAAAATTGCAACATGAACACCTCAAACCAATAATGGTGGTAAATTGCAAAGCAAGATTTGGTGATACTTACCCAAAACTATAATAAGAATGGTTAAAACCACATCTTGCACATTAGCAGGTAATATATCTCCCACACCAACAGCTAAAGTACTCGATAAACTATAATATACGGATATCAGGAATCGACCGAAAGTATTCGCAACTAATCCTCTGTACGCTTCATTCTTTCTGAGTTTCACAATAAACCAACCGTTAACAACGCAAGCCGGATAGAAGCAAGTGGCAGCATACACCAACAAGCCGCACCAATACAAGAAGAAGAATAAAAAAGTAGCATATTTCACGCAAGGCTATCTTGATCCAATTCGCTGTCAATCCACTCTCCAATCTATCACATAGGGATGTCACCCTGGCTATCTTCAATATCCTGTTCAATTTCAGCAAATAATGGAATCGCATTTCGTCTTCTGTCAAGATGGAATACACTTCTAGGTAGAAGCACGCGAATACATCCATATAAAAGACGGAAGTGTCCATACGATAATCCAAGATCCCTTTTAAGGTTTTGATCTTCTTCCCACAAGTGGTCACGGATGTTGTTAATAGGAAATATATGTCCAAGACGAAGATTACATGAACAAAGTTTGCTATAGTCTCATACCATGGTGGGAAGCTTCGTTGAATGTCACAAAGTAAGGATGGAAGATGCAGACATTGATTGCGCAAGCGACTATGAAGACCTCCCACAGCAAAACAGCAGTGGAGTGTTCGTTCCTTATCCATTTGAATTTTTTTTCTTCTCGTAGGGATTTTGTATTGTCTTCTTCTGGTTCCGAGGAGATTTTGTATAGGGAAGTGTATCGTGTGATTATGGGATTTGAAATCTTAGCTATATTAGCTCTATCGCGTAATAATTGCTTCAAATCCTTCCAGTTGGTTTGGGACTTCGAAAACGCCACCAACTTCTTGCCGATTCGAGTGTAATGGCTTTCCTTATGTCGTTGTAGAAGTCTGGATAATTGGTGATTATTTTGCAAAAGTCTTTAGTATAGATGGCCTAAAATATTAAATCATAGAATATCAATCCAAAAAGGAGTAATGTACTTACGTATACTTCAGTGAAATCAGCTGCTTTTACGCTGACTTTTGACGGCACGTTTATAATCAAAGATGCTTCACCCAAACAAGTACCAGTTTCCAAAGATATTACCGCGGTTTCATTATCTTCTTCCGATAGTATTTGCACTTTGCCAGATTTGACGATAATCTGAAAATGGGACAAATTTGAGCGATTGCTGATTTCGCTGCTTTAATATAAACCCAGGTAACATGATGACGTAAAATGACGTTTGATGGACATCATTATCACGTAGTGGTCATCATGTTACCTGGGAAGAGGCTATCTCACCATCTTTTACTTTCGCACGATCTTGCGTGTATATTTCCTGCCCTGGTAAATAGAATTCGTGTTTTATATACGAACAGACGTTCCTTAGAAACGACGCTGGTTTATCGTTGAAGATGATGGAATGTTTCAGAACGAAGGAGTAACATTTTTGATTCATATGAACCCCGATCATATCAGGTAAGTCCTCTAACTTATTTGTGGATAACGTTCCATTCTGTTGCGTCCAAAGCACTTCGTAGTATTCAATACATTTTCGCTCAATTTCATTATCTGCCTCCATAAATTTTAAATGATTCAGTATCGTTGATAATTCCTTTTGAATCTTATAGCGACCATATTTCCTCCTCATACGAAGTATAATCGAGCAGCTGATATAGTAAGACCATATGAATAAACCGACGCACATAGCAAGCGCTGGAAAAATATTATTTAGAATAATTTGCGTTTGGCTATAGATTTAAACTTACCAGCGATTGATTGTTCAAATAGATTACCCGGAAAATAGTCCCCAAAGCCGGTTTGTGTGATCAAATCTATGCTGAAATAACTTGTCAGCAAATACCAATGTGAAATCGTATTAGAATAACTAGGAGCATTTCCAGCGATTTTGACCCACGTTGAAGCATGTTTATCTGCGAATTTTGGCGACATGTACCAAAGGCAAGCGAAGATGTGTGTGAGATAAGAAAGTAAGACGTGAATTTTATGTAGAATACCATCATTCGGTGGTTTAAAATTAATTTCTCCCAGGAATTAAAGAATAATATAATAGTATAAAGTCTAATATACGTCACCAGGCGCAACAATAAGAATATATCTGATTTTGCTTCGTGATACAACAACAAATATATCGTAGAGTACGGTAAAGCCAATAGAAAATCGGTTAAGATCCAACAGATGTTCCTTTTGGTATTTGATGTCTGAGTCTTCGCTATAATCCAGATTATAATAGAAGAGATCGCATCTAATATATAGATGATATCAAACAAGGAAGTCACGTAAAATCTCCAATCGAATGGTGATGACGTATTAGCAGGGTAATAAACATATATCGTAGTGGTAGTAAAGTAACCAATTAATATAGCCAGAGTGATGAAGGCATTCCATACGATGGCGTGTCGGAAAAGGCTGAGGAATACTTGCTTGCACGAGATCTTCGATTTGGGCTTTTGGATGACTAGATAATCTACGTTATTCCCGCTGGATTTTTCATATTTCAACGATACCCAGCTGGATGGACTTCCCGATGGGTTCAAAGCAAGGGGATAGAGTTGAGTTCTGCTAATTCTTTTCTGCGCATTGCGTTTACTCATTTTGACAGTTTCGGTTTTAAAACCAGACGCAAATGACACTTAAAAATGTTGCTATAGTTATTGAATTTTGAGTAATGTATATACAGGGTGTAACAGCGGTAACGCCTGTCTCTGGTGGTCAAATGGTAACAATTTTTGAATCATTGTATATTAGGATGTATGTAGGTGGATCAGATCTACAATTTAAAAATAATATGCAATATACAGGCTGTTCCAAAATTTAGCAGCGCATCAAAGTTATGTTTTTCTTAATGGAACGCCCTGTATTTTATGGCATTTTTGAAGTGTACACTAAAAACTAGAACAATTTTATTTAAGGTTCCCTATACCTAATTTTTATAGTTTATGAGATATTTCAATTTGTTCAAAAATGCAATGTTGCAAAGAGAGTTTAGTATCTCGGAAACGAATTAATTTAGAAAAGTGAAATGAAAACCGTAAATAGCAAATCCTTTGACTGATTGAATGCGACATTCAACGTTGTCCAGTAGTCTACAGGATGTTCAAGTACCTAAGTCAAACTTTGTGAATTTTACTCGTGCGTAACTTTGTTATTTTAAATGGAACACCCAGTATATTTTTACGTTGATAGATAGGAATTTTTATTTTCTTTAAACCAGTATTAGAAGTCCCTATACCCATCTCGATTAGTTTTTAAGTTATTTGGGTTTTTTAGGTGGTTTAAGTAAATTATGATTATTATAAATGTGCCAATTTAATGTGTATCCAGTTAGCACCATGAAAGCATACTCGTTGCAAGAAAGAACTGATATGATGTTACTTATTGGTTAGTCTCAGGAAAATTGCTTCCTTGCGTCTTTGGTGTATGCGCAGAAATACCCTAATCGAAAACATCCAGATAAAAGGGTATTTAAAACACTGTTGGACAGATTTCGTACCACAGGCAACGTTGCCTACATAAAGCAACATAAAACAACAATTGTAAGCGAAGAAAATGAATTTCTGGTATTAGAAGCAGTCATTGAAGAACAGCATAGCAGCAAGAAAGATTGCTAAGGAATTGGATTTAAGTCACATGACTGTATTTAGGATCCTGAAAAAACACAAATACCATCCCTACCACTTTCAACGCCACCAACAATTATACCCTATGGATTATGAGCGAAAAGTTGATTTTTGCGTGCGGGCGCTCGATAGATACGCAGAAGATAATGATTTTTTTAATTA
Organism: Protaetia brevitarsis; assembly: GCA_004143645.1. Lineage (NCBI taxonomy): Eukaryota > Metazoa > Arthropoda > Insecta > Coleoptera > Scarabaeidae > Protaetia > Protaetia brevitarsis. Next base: position 14,705 of record RXPK01003782.1, read on the forward strand.
TGTTCTATTCACTGACGAATCCACATTTCATAATAACGGACTAGTAAACTGTCACAATTTCCATTATTATGATACCGAAATCGTCATCTTTTCATACCTTGGATCGGCAGCATAGGTGGAGTTTGAACGTGTTTGGATGCATTATAGGTGATCATGTAATTGGTCCACATTTCTTCAATAGACACCTAAATGGAAACGAATTTCTAAGCTTCCTTAAAAGGGACTTTTGTGCCCTTTTGGAAAACATTCCCTTAAATATTAGAAACCGGATGTGGTTTCAACTAGACGGAGTTCCTAATAGGTGGATCGGAAGAGATAACACCAAATATGCTGAGGAACGTTAGAAGAGCAGTTGAAAAAAAGAGCTATGTTGTGCATTGGAGAAAATGGCAATTATGTTGAATGCTAGTGCTTTTCCGTTTATTTTATTGCGTTTTTTTTCTCCTTTATTTTATAGATACATACAAAATCCCTTTTATTACCTTTTTATACAAAAATATTTACTGTTGTTTTGTTTAGTTTGTATTTACTTCTTAGCGTTTATGATATTCAGGTAAATTATGAAAAATAAAGTTTCTTCGAATAGTAAAATTAATTAAGTAAATCAATGTAGACATACACCAGATGTTCCATTTAAAATAACAAAGTTAGGGACGAATAAAATTCACAAAGTTAGTTCGCCGGCAACTAAATCGTATCAGCTCTTTCTTGCAACGAGTATGCTTTCATGGTACTGACGGGATGCACGGCAAATTGACACATTCAAAAAAAATCACCAGCTATCTAGATTAAATTAAGGTAATGACAATTTACTTAGACCACTTAAAAAATCCAAATAACTTAAAAACTAGTGGAGATAGGTATAGGGACTCCTAATAGTGGTTTGAAGAAAATAAAAATTCCTATCTATCAACGTAAAAATATACTGGGTGTTCCATTTAAAATAACAAAGTTACGCACGAGTAAAATTCACACACTTTGACTTAGGTACTTGAACATCCTGTATACTACTAGAAAACGTTGAATGTCGCATTCAATCAGCGAAAGCATTTGTTATTTACGGTTTTCATTTCGCTTCTCTAAATTAATTCGTTTCCGAGATACAAAACTTTTTTTGCAACATTGCATTTTTAAACAAATTGAAATATCTCATAAACTATAAAAATTAGGTATAGGGAACCTTAAATAAAATTGTCCTAGTTTTTAGTGGACACTTCAAAAATGCCGTAAAATACAGAGCGTTCCATTAATAAAAACATAACTTTGATGCGCTGCTAAATTTTGAAACACCCTATATATTGCACATTATTTTTAAATTATAGATCTAATCCGCCTACATATATCCCAATATAAAAAAATTCAAAAATTCTTGCCATTTGACTACCAGAGACCACGGCGTTACCGCTGTTACACCCTGTATACAATACGCATATTGTAAAAAGTTTATGGGGAAACCGAAAGAGACGTGTTACAACAGAATTTGCCATCAATGAAAGTTCTGTAGCCTAAATATTCTACAAACTATGGAGTTATGTGTAATTCAGGAATATTGTTCTGAGAAATCCTATTTCGTTCTAAGCATTCCGCATCGAGTTTCTGAAAGTGTCACACCACCATTTCACATTCCGTGATTTACAATTCGGCTCTTAAAAATAAGTTATAGTTCACTACAATGTAATTTTATATCCAGCGAATGGATTTTTTTTTTAAATATCGCGTGCCAGATCAACGGTACAATCAATGTGTGTGCAATGTAGAAATGGAAACGATAATGTGCCATTCATTAGTAAAACCTCTTTATGACATTTAAAGCAACGCTAAAAAAATGCCCATAACCTAAAAAAAAAGGACGATTTATGCGATTAGGTCGAAATAAAACAATGAGGTCGAAGGTAATGGATCAACTAGGTTCGTAAATGGCTGGTTGATTTTTAAAACCAAACATTTTACGTCGGCTGAGTTCATTCTAACGACTTTTAAATATATTCGGCAACTAGGGAGAATTATCGGTTTTTATGATAGCCCATAAAAGTCGGCGCTGTTGCTTCAGGGTCGTAAATAATAAAAACAATGTAGCAGATACCTCGTATATATTCCGCTGATAATTAACAATAATTAGGGGCTGGCTAAGAGCTAATAATAAAAAAAAGCTGAAGGACTTAAATATATTGCAAAAAAGATTCCCGGAATTACGAAATATTTACCTGATACATAAAAATAAGCATAAACATTTAATTAACTCCACTAAAGCTCATTTTATCAATAAAAAAATACTACATTCAGAAAATAAAAATAAAACAACCTGGAATATTATTAATAATCTTCAAAACAAGGTAAATAAAACTAATAAATATGAAAACTTAAAAATTGAAATTGAGGGTAATTTAATAGAAACGCCGGGAATAATTGCAGAAACATTTAATCAATATTTTCAAAGTATTCCCTACGTGACTCCCGAAAATATTCCGATAGCAACAATAACTAACAGCCATATGAAAACAAATACAAATACCATGTATATATATCCGTATTGTGAAACTGAAATGCTTCAAATCTTTAGCAAAATTAAAAATAAACATTTAAACACTGAATTCGATTTACTTATCAATGTTAATTACATAGTTGAATTTACCGTTGAAAATGTTACCACATCCACATACAAATGTCTTACATTAATCAAATTAAAAGTCAAGGCTGTATTTTTTCGCAACTTGATTGTAAGATGAATATAGTTATAAACAGATACGTATACAATTGGACCAGACGAAATACCCGCTAATATTTTAAAACATTGTAAGCATGAAATTCTGAAACCTATAACTCACATAGTCAACGAGTCCTTTGAGCAAGGAATCTCCTCAATTATTGAAAGTTTCCTTGATCAATCCAATTCATAAAAAGGGTGATAGGCAAAATGTAGCTAATTACCGGCCAATCTCTTTGACTTCTTGTGTTTCAAAACTCTTTGAATATGCAATTCTGAATCGGATTGAGAACTTCATTAACAAATTTAACTTATTGTCTTCATCTCAGCATGGTTTTAGAGCTGGCAAATCAACCATTACGGCCTTGCTGGAAATATATAATAACTTAATAAATAGTATTGAAGCAAAACGTTATCCCATAGGGATCTTATGTGATTTGTCAAAAGCGTTTGACTGTATGGTCCACAAATTATTGTTAGATAAGCTTTTTATTTTGGGATTTCGTGGGAAAGTGCTAGAATGGATTACTTCATATCTATCCAACAGAGTCCAATTTGTAGAAATTAGTACAGTTGGAGGCGGGATGAGGCATAGGACTAGATCGTCCCTGCTGCCCACGAATATTGGAGTGCCGCAGGGATCGGTTTTGGGTCCTGTGCTGTTTTCCTTGTTTTTAAATGACATCATTGATTTTCTGTGTGATTTTGCAGTTGTCTGTTATGCTGACGACATCACGGTTACAGTGTCTGAAGATGAAAATAATAAGGAAGAGATTGCGAATATGGTACTAGATAAGATTTTTATGTGGTTCTGTGCTAACAATCTTTCGTTAAACCGTAAGAAAACCAAGTACATATTGTTTCATACGTTACAAAAAAAGATTAACGATTTCATAGACTTGAAATTCGCTAATAACGCAATTACTTCAACCGATTCGGCAACATTTCTGGGCTTATCGTTTACCGCTACTCTGAATTGGGGATAATCATTGTCGATCGTTGGCAACTAAATTAAATAAGTCAATCTTTAAACTTAGTTCGTTAAAAACCGTAGTTGACTCTAATACTTTAAAAACAGTATACTATTCAGAATTTCATTCGCACCTGGTATACGGAGTATTGTTGTGGGGATCAAGCTCCTCAGCTACCGACATACTTATCAAGCAGAAAGCAGCTATAAGATGTCTTGCGGGGATTAGTCAGCTGACTTCATGTAGAGGCTTCATCATTTCACTGAAAATTTTGACATTACCGGAATTGTTTATATTGGAATCCTGCTGTCATATCCATAAACACAAGCATCTACTGCTAACCAAAAATAATAATCCCAATAATTATAACATCAGAAATCAGACGATACATCTTATGAAGCATCATTTGAAATTAACGGCTAATAGTCCAGATGTTCTAGGCACTAAGGTGTACAACCGTCTGCCCAATAGTTGGAAAGCACTTACGCTGAATAACTTTAAAAGAACTCTCAAATCATGGCTAAGAACAAAATGTTTTTACTCAATCTCTGAATTTCTTAACTTTAATGAAGATATAGAACCTCTAGAATATGTTGTACTATTTTTCTTTGTTATATTATTTGTCTTTGTAGTTCTTCTTTGTAGTGACGTGTCTCATACCTATTCTGGTAATTGAAATAAATATGCTATTTACTTACTTACTTACTTAATATAAAAACATGGGAGTTAATGATCGTTTATGCATCTCTGATGGCATGGAGGACAGACAAGACAAAATGACGATTGCTTCTCCGGTAGAATAGCATCGCAGATAATGAAAATCACGCGATGAATTCGGCGCGAATAAACCAGTGACGGGAATGTATAGAGCCCATTCTGTCAAGTTAACAGACGTGTCCACTTTTTTACGGTCGAAAGTCAATCGTATCTCTTCTCAGACAAGCTTATCTGGCGGCCACGCCAGCGCTTGTATGCATGCATGTACGTTTAGATTTCCGTCTAGATTAGGTAATTTATTCCCGGGAGATTCCCTTTGATGATACGGAGAAGAATAATATTATTAGGATCGGCGCACGGGTTTAATGCAAATTTATGCGGACAGATAACTTACAAGCTCACTGTTTTCGTTTAATTGCCGGTTGAATTATTTCTGGTATTTAGACGCGCCGCGCCGCGCTGCGATTGTTGTTTCAGTATATTTTTGATTAATTGAAGTATTGCTCTTGAAAATTGGTGTTGTTGTTTGGATATCGGAATATACTGTTTATTCCGCAAAAAGCGGTGATATCCTGAGAATTGGAGTGTTGAGAAAACAGTAATTTATTACAATTACAATATAATTATAACTATAAATTATAATTGTTCGTCAATTTTAATTATTATGCGATTGTAATTATCAATTTTCATTATAAATACTATGCTCCATGTAATTATAATTCCCAAATTTAATTTTAATTGCTGTTTTTTCTGTTTTATTGTGAGAGCCGTTTGACATGGAGTCTCTAGAAAAACACTATAGCCTTTAGCGTTCTTTTACCCATGAAATTTCTCACGTATCGTTTCCAGAAAGTTATGCATGCGCCTACACCTCATGTAACTCAAGCCTATGGGGTGTACTTCCTGTAATTTCTATTTCTATCTTCGTTGCACTTGAGCGTCGGCCCACAACGAACCACGTGTGATTTCCGTTTTCAGTTTATTACGTTGCAGCGTCGATCTACGGCTTCACCTCGCGTGATTCCCGTTCGTTACACTTGAGCGTCGGCCTACAGCTGTACCTCGTGTAACTTCCGGTTCCTGTTTTGTCGCACTAAAGCGTCGGCCTACGGCTGACCTCATGTGATTTTCGTTTATTCTATTGGAGCGTCGGCCTACGGTTGCATTTCGTACAATTTCCATGTGTTACACTTAAGTGTCGGCCTACGGCTGTACCTCAAGTAACTTTCGCTTGCACTAGAATGTCGACCTATGGTTGATTTCGAGTGATTTCCGTTTATTCTCTTGAAGCGTCGGCCTGCGACTGCCCTCGAATAATTTCCGTTCGTTACACTTAAGCGTCAGCGTACAGCTGTACCTCGTGTAACTTCCAGTTCCTGTTTTGTCGCACTAAAGCGTCGGCCTACTGCTGACCTCATGTGATTTTCATTTATTCTATTGGAGCGTCGACCTACGGTTGCATTTCGTGCAATTTCCATGTGTTACACTTAAGTGTCGGCCTACGGCTGTACCTCAGTAACTTCCGCTTGCACTAGAATGTCGACCTATGGTTGATTTCGAGTGATTTCCGTTTATTCTCTTAAAGCGTCGGCCTGCGACTGCCCTCGCATAATTTCCGTTCGTTACACTTAAGCGTCACTTCGCTACACTCGAGTGTCGGCCTACGGCTATACTTCGTATAACTTCCGCTTCTCGTCTCGTTACACTATAACTAGACCGTTGGCCTGTGCCTGACTTCGTGCAATTTCCATTTATTACGTTAGAGCGTCGGCCCACGGCAGATCTTACAAAATTAGAATTACTGGCATGAAAACCGTTCATATGGTAATTGTTATATTTTTTGTATACATGTTTGGAATATTATTGTTCAGTTTAATACTTACTTGACAGTATAGATGTATCTAAACATAGAACTTACTTGTTTACATCTGTGTATTTCCTTTTTGTCCAACCGTTGTTTTTATAATATTTTTTTTTTTGTATTTAAAACACTTATTATTCCATTTCACAGAAAGTTGTGTATTTATGTGCACTGGGTAAGAACCATGATTTGACTCCAATATTGACGCTCCCCCTGGCTGTCTATTGCAATAGAGATGCGCTTATATCCTCTGATTATAGACAAGTAATTAGTTTTTACCAAATTTGAGAAAGAGGACCTATTCAAACCATAGCAATCATCATAGCTTTTGAACTAGTTAACTTATTAACCTCATTTAATTCTATTACTAATAAGATACACGCTTTCCTAGAGACATATACAAGCAGACTTATTCACACCGCTGTTGGCGATGACGTGGTAAATCCTTGAATAGAGCAAAATTAGCGTCTCTACTGTTATATAGATACGGATGTAACATACATATACTCTAATAACAATAACTTCGTCTGAATAGTTTAGATATTCGCTACGCTAAGTTAGGATCGATGTGCCGGTAATCCCCGCACATGTTCTGGTTGTCACTAGCAAATGCTCGAGTGCGGTTTATGCGTTTGTGTGTATCCGCTGGCGTGCGGTCCAATGGGATGATAAAATATGTAATTCCCAGCCGATCCTAATCCGAAACATCGTGTTCTCCATAACAATAGGGTGGATATTGTCACATTCCATTAATACAAATTGTTGTTGCTGTCACGGGGAGGGGGTGGATGAAATTTGGGGGTAAATTTCGGGAGGCTGGTTATAATACTCCTATATAATAACAATCTTATTTTAAATAAGATCGTATAATTCTTTCAATTCAAAAGTTCCAACTTCTCTCTCCCGCAGCGTTACATCAGTACATACAGGCCAAATCTTGAATGTTTGTAGTTACATCATATTTGCTTATGACGTATGCAGCGTCTCAAACAAATTCAGGCACACCAACATTGTTTACAATGAACCGTACGAAATGACAATTGTCAAATTTAATGAGGTTATACGCAGTTTTAATAGATTTTCTTTTATAACTGAAAGGATTGATTCAGTTTTTAGTCAACGTTGCGTTTTAACAACAATCATGAGTAATGCAACCAATAGGATTCTATAAATAGTGAACTTTTCTATTGACAATGCTTTCGTGATCAGGCTAAGCTTATTATTAAATGTGTTCTCAATGAAATAATGTATAGCCGCAATAATGTAGTTCTCATATCAAAAATCTATTTCCAAATCAAAATGTTGAAAATATTCAACCAACATAAAAGTATTTAGTTTAATATACGTTACCAATGATTAATTAAACGAAAGATGATGTTTTTATTTTATGTAGCAAACATAATTTCTATGCAATGGTATATACAAAACATAATATTGCAGTAAATTAAATTAAAATATGTCAATATTGAAAGAAAAGAATAGTGGAATTAAAAATATATTTAATTTGTGTCTTCGCTCTCATCTTCTGATCCGCAATTAACTTCATGTTTGCTTCACATTCGTACCACTCTTTAATTATTTCCCTGTGTGATTTATGCAATTTTGCCAGGTGTCTGGTGTACAGCTGTCCAAACTTTCTTGCCACATTCCCAATACTTGTTTATCGCCATAACCATCCCGACCAATATGCTTATTATAATATCCTTTCGCATGTGCCCATATCAATTCGATAGCATTGAAATCGCAGTGATACAGAGGAAGTCTTGAAACTTTATGCCCATGTGCTCGAAGTAAGTCAATAACATAAACCTTAACCATAAATTACTTTACGAACATCCATTATATTTCTCTCTGACACATCACATGTTTTGGACATCAACCGTGGCTTGTACAGGGCTTTTGAAGCACTCGATGAAGGAACAGGAGATGTAGCGTCCTTCTTGCGCTTTGTGTTATAGATGATACCCATAGAAATGCCCAAAGCATTCGCAACTCTACAGTTTGTATGTAAGTTTTAATTTAATAATAACCAATTACAATTTACCTCATGGACCGCATCAACGGATATTAGAGGATTTCCATTTCGCTTTTCCTCCTCGAAATACACTAGTAAACGACTGACCAACTCTTGGTAACAAGAACTAAGTCGTTTATCAGGCATCTTGAACTGTAACCTAAAAAAATGTTTTAAGTCTTTGTATGTTTCTTTAACACCTCTAAATTAACCACAAACTAAACGATTTACTTCACTATAGCTCTGAAAAGAACTTTTGGTAAAAGAAATAATAGAAGTAAATAAAAATTCAAACTAAAGAAGGGTCAATAACAGTAAAAAGCAAATGTCAATGTCAACGGAGCGGTAAAATGCGTTAAAATGGCGTGGTTGCATGCACTGAAGTAAACATTATGAAAGGTCTTATTTACGCATCACTCGACCGTATTCTATCTCACTTCAACTAGTTTGTTGATACTTAATAAAATATGGACGTATAGCTTAAGTAGCTACGACTTATGTTATATACTTCTACCTCGCTTGTGTATGTGAATGCTTCCAATTTTTTTGAAACTACGCTTGTCTTTACTTTACCGACCTGTTAATGACGTAACTACAAACATTCATGATTTCGTCTGTACGTGGTCCGAGCTTATTTAGCCAACGAACTACGAACGAACTTCCATAAATATCACTTAAATAAATTTATAGACGGTAGTGAAGTGGAATGGACGTGAGGCGTTTCCTAACTGTTCGATGGGCATAGCTACATCTTTTTCTTCGTCTTGCTAGGGGATTCCGCACGTCTTGAACCGGTACAAATAAAAGATTTCTCGCAAACTCTACATAAATATCGGCGAGATATGCTGGCGAATGTGTGCCAGATTTATTATCGGTCCCCGGTGAGCTTTTTAACGTGAGACATGACGCCGAGGTGTCTTTGAATATATTTGGATTACTGCCCCAGCTGAGATATGCGCGCAGTGGAATCGCGAAAGTGCTTTATTCTATAAAATTGATATTGGCTATTTTTGGAATAAAATATTGTTGAATTGGCAAACATAATATTTTGTTAACAAAGAACGTTTGACCTAGTGCAACCCCTTCACCTGAAAAAAAAACAAGCTTTCTGCTTAGAAATGTCAAGAATATTTAATTAATTGTCAACATATTTACTTATGCCAGAGTACATCGAGTAAGGACAAGAGAGGAGTTATAGCGGTCCAGATTTCTAAACCTAACTTCACACAAACAACAGCTTCCCAAAATGGCAGTTTGTTATTGTTTACGTTCGTATCTACTACACAAATTAGTTTACTCATCCGTTTAATCTACATGATTTACTTGTTTTATTTATTTATTTTACGTATTTTATTAGTTTTGAATTACCCCTGCAGTTTTAAAAACATTTAATGAACTATGATATTCTTGTGTAAAAGGTAAGATCGGTGGCCAGTGGCCATTACATTTACATACTTTCTTATATATTATATTGTTAGGTTTAAGTGAAATAACTCAAATTATCGTGAAAGAAGACACCAATAGGTATCATGTTGTAGTGCCAGTCACTCTCGCAAGATAAATTTTGATGCTAACGATGGTCGCAGTTTCTTGGGATTTCCGAATGAATCTAATATATATGACACGAGAAGAATTAAGAAAGTACATGAATAAGAAGAACTATTATCGTTGTGCAGAGATTCCTAGGTCATATTAAATCAATTTATTTGTTAGATACACATTTTAAGCTAGATTGCTATTTATCGCAGTAACTAACCTAATTCATTTTATGTTCGCTTTTTAAAATAATGTGATTTTGGTTTGAACTGCATTATACTGGTATAAATTTTAATCGCATTTATTCACATTATAGACAATTCGATATTATATAGTCTACGTCTGAACTCTATCCACTTGTGCACCCCCGGACATTATTGTTGACAAACCAGTGCAGGGTTGGATGTTAGAAATGAAGTAGTCGAATAGAAAGGAACAATCTTTCTATCGCACAGAACGATATAGTCATAACTCTTGAACCGTGATTAGAAGTTATTGTGTATTCGTGTCAGAAATTTGAAAGTCCCTTCCACCGATGTTGTTGCATTTTTATTAATTTATGTGAGAAAGAACCACAACATATTTATTTCTGGAAGATTCTGTTACACTATAAAAATATAAACAAAGATTTATTTCACAAAAAGGAAAGAATATGAACATAATTATCGTAAAACACTTGCAAATATAGGTATCATTTAATCAAATATTATTTTACTGGAATCGTGTTTTTTATTACTATAAACTGTTCATAAATATTTGCAACAAAATCGGAATAAAAAACGCATAAATTTGTGTATTTTTTTAATCCATTTTTCTACTTCCTTTAAAATATAAATTATTCTGCACGTTTGAAAATTCCCGGCAACAGCTTTACAAAATGGCAGCTGGGCTTGAAGGTCATTCAAAACGGACCACTCAAGAACAATGGATTTTTGCGAACATGTCCTTAGTGTAATATACTGTGCTTATACCTCTATCCTGACATAAAAGCTCTTTTTAATTATTGTTATTGGACGTGTTTGTAACATTGCCTCTTCGATGAGAAAAAAAAATGCCATTAAATAGGCAATGCTTGAATTTGTCTGTTCGTACAAAGGCTTTATTTTACGAGTTTGTTCGCTTATCATGCAGCAGATAGGTGCGATTAGGATAGCACTTTCCGTCAAGCAAGAGGAGGTCGTTATATCCACAGCGCCAATAAAACTTTCTTGCCGATTGTCGCGCAAACGGAAGCATAAAAAGCTTAAACCGTGTGCCTTGGGAGGGCTGTGTGACCGCCTCCGGTTTTCGTGCTGTGGTGACTTGCTGGTCATTCCGATAAGTGCGATATAGTCATGGCGATAACCGTGCATGCAAACGTGGTGGTGCCATCGATCTTAAAAGAAGCTTTACGCTTTGTTGGGAGTGGTGTAAAACCTATTCTTAATATCACAGTTTATTTTCATGTATAGTTTAATCGAATTTAGTTTTTTTTTTCTTTCAGGCCTAAAACATTATTGACGAATATGATTACTGATAATTTTCTCGCCTTAAAGATTTTAAACCACTGATGGGGAATCTATTTTCGAATATAACTTATACGAACAATACCATTCCTTCTTTTATTGCGAATGGAATGAAATGATGACCCGTTATATATATGTACATAACCTACATACATGTCCCCAAACGTAATGGAAGTGGTATCAAAATAAACAGTCGTTTAGATATGCTATTTATGTCTTTCTCTTCATTTCTTTTTGTGACGTTACTCCTGAGCGTGCTTTCAATGTATGTAAATCATGAAAGCAGCGAGTGGTAATAAAGAATAAGCCACACCCACTTAAAGATTGACGCACAAACTGTTTTCATTTTGCGTGCATGTATGCAGCGATGACACATATGCTTCTTTATACCGATATCTCAGGTAAAATGTTATGGATGAATATCATATTTTACTAATAAATGCTATTTTAACATCAATCAGGGTGACAAATATTGTGGCGTTTAATGACAGCAATAAATGCCCTTTCTATTATAATAAATGCATGTTCTACCAATTCCAGCAGAAACCTTAAAAATTATAGCGCCACCAAATAGATTTGAGACGCGGAAAATATGCGAACTAATTTGTCAACCTCTTTGCCCTACCCACCCGGGCACCTACCTCTTTCACGTTTGACAGTCAAGTACAGTCCCGTCTTGTTTGTTTGCGTTATTTATCTGTTGTTTATCTGATTTCCTTCATTTTAACCATTTTTTCCGTTTTTATATATTAAATAACAGCTTTTGTGAAAGCTATCAATGATAGTGTGACTGTGAGAAAAATATCATATAGGGTATTCCAAGTAAGTGGTTCATTAAAAGTTTATGATGTTCTATTATTTATTTATATTTGAGATTTTGGCACCAGTATCTGTTCGATTGGAACTATAAATGCAAAATACCTTAACCAAAATATTACTTCCGGTTGACCGGAAATGGATGTCAACTTTCTTATTTTAAATAGAATGATATAATTTTTTATTCATTTTTGGATTCTACAACTATAAATACGTCAGTCTTCATTAGCTATTCCTATGGCTACATGTTGCCGTTTTTGAGTTATTTAAGTTTTTCTTTTTTTTTTGGTTATAATCATTGCATCATTGAGAAATTAATATCTCGGTTAATACTGCAAGTAGAGACTCCAAATTTGCTATGTTATGAATGTAGATATAACTCTAAGAAACGGTAAGCATACTTTACATTCCAACATACAGGGTGTTCAAAACTGAGGAACAAAGTGACATATTTTCAAATGCAGAATACTCAATTTTTTTAAATAGAACACCGTGTATTTTAATTCGGAATTAGAAAGTAAATATTATCCCTTATCACTTTATATGGGCATTCCCTATACCTATCTTTAATAGATTTTGAGATATGAGCGACTTTTTGTTAAACAGACTAAGTACCCCTATCTTTAAATGTTTGTAGCTGGCTCTGAAATGGATTCACGTCAAATTCATTATTATTTTTGAATAACCATACAAGAATAGTCATTTCTATTAATATTGCGTTGTACGAAAGTGTAATTACAATGATATACATAAACACTTTTGGTTAGTCAATGAATTTGACATTATCCATTCAGAGCCAGCTACAAACACGCAAAGATAGGGCTACTTAGTCTGTTTAACAAAAAGTCGTTCATTTCTCAAAATCTATTAAAGATAGGTATAGGGAATGCTGATATAAAGTGATTGGGGATGATATTTACTTCTTAATTCCGAATTAAAATACAGGGTGTTCTATTTTAAAAAAAAAGAATACTTAGTCTGTTTAACAAAAAGTCGCTCATATCTCAAAATCTATTAAAGATAGGTATAGCGAATGCTCATATAAAGTGATAGGGGATGATATTTACTTCCTAATTCCGAATTAAAATACAGGGTGTTCTATTAAAAAAAAAAATGAGTTTTCTGCATTTGAAAATATGTCACTTTGTTCCTCAGTTTTGAACACCCTGTATGTTTGAATGTAAAGTGTGCTTACCGTTTCTTAGAGTAATATCTACATTCATAACATAGCAAATTTGGAGTCTCTACTTGCAGTATTAACCGAGATATTAATTTCTCAATGATGCAATGATTATGACTAAAAAAAAGAAAAACTTAAATAACTTAAAAATGGCAACATATAGCTATAGGAATAGCTAATGATAACTGACGTATTTATAGTTGTAGAATCCAAAAATGAATAAAAAATTAGATCATTCTATTTAAAATAACAAAGTTGACATCCATTTCCGGTCAACCGGAAGTGATATTTTGGTTAAGGTATTTTGCATTTATAGTTCCAATCGAACAGATACTGGTGCCAAAATCTCAAATATAAGTAAATAATAGAATATCATAAACTTTTAATGAACGAGTTACGTGGAATACCCTGTATATTAAATAACAGCTTTTGTGAAAGCTATCACGATCAATCAATGATAGTGTGGCGGTGAGAAAAATATAACCTTACTTCTTATAACCATTCTAATAAGCCACTATAGATTAAAATGCTACTTATGCGTTTACAAAAACTGTGTTTAACTGTATTTTATTTGTTAGTTCAAGCCTACCTGGTGCTTTTATAAATATTGTTTCGAGAAATTTATCTTTCTTTAGGATGCTAGATTTTAGTAATATGTTGTGCCATCCCCTCCGTCTGGGGTGATGTGATAACGGTCTTTTAATGTCGATTATAGTCTTCCATTCGAATATATGTCTGCAATCCTGATTACCACGTTGGGCGCCAAAATTTTATACTCAAAATAAATAGAAAAATTCAAATTTCGGACATCTGCGCTATGAAAAACAGGGCAAAAATATATATTTACTGAACTCTTAAATAAATTGCACGATTTTGAATCGCATATTCCGGGAACCACTTCGGTCGATGCTCCGTAGATGGGAACAAAAAAAAAATAAATATCGGAAAACCGTACCAGTAAATCAGTTACATCTGTAAAAACTGCCGATGCGGAGGACGGCACCACAGCACGACACACAAACACTTCATTACCTTAATTGGTGAAACCGCGGCATAAATTAAAATTAACGATAGAAGTTTTAATTTAAAAAGTTCGTATTTTTTCGCCCCTCGGGCGCAAAATACTCGCGTATAATAAACCCGACCGGATTTCAATTTTCCACTTTATTAGTATCACCTTTAAGCGCGCCCTGGTGCGCGCAATTTTTTTCAATTATCGTCTGCAGATGCCCGGCAATAAGTTTATCGACTTTTTTTTTGTGTTCGCTTTATTCGCTTCGCGTGGCTTCGATTGGTTTGTCGTATTGCTCCGATGTTTTCTATGCATGCGATTAACCTATTTCGATGGGTCTTATAGTTCCTACATTGGAATAATATGTAATTTTCCCAGAAATTTCTTTCTAGAATGCTGGAAACTGAGGCTAAATCCAACTTTTATTAATTGATTTTGGGTCAAAATGCAAGACTTTCTGAGAAAATTAAGTTAGGAGATACAGATAACAGCGATGATGTGCATTGTAGCTTATATATAACTCAGCACTTCGGGCCAAGAAGGCCCATGGCTTGATTACAAATCTTTCTCCATTCTTCTCGATCACGAGTTTTCCTGTGCCATTCCCTTATTCCAATACTCTCCAGATCCTTTTCTACCCTCTGTAACCATTCAGTTCGTGGTCTGCCTCTTCCTCGTTTTCCAGTTATTCTTCCCTTTAGTATTTGTTTTGTTGGCCTTCTACTGTCCAGTCTCGTCACGTGTCCCAACCACCTCATTCTTTTTACCCTCACTACATTTGTTATCGATGGTTCCCCGTATAACTCATGACGTTCTTCATTTGTTCGTCTTTTCCAAACATCATTGACTTTTTTTCCACCATATATCTTTCTTTCAAAAATTTCCAACGACAATTTTTCCTTCTTATTCAGCTTCCATGCCTCTCCTCCATAAGTAACCACTGGCCTTATTATCGTCTTGTAAATTCTTTTTTTTCCATTTCGTGAAATATTTTTTGATCGCAGAATATGCAGTAACCCTCCCATACATTTTATACCTTTAGCAATTCTTTCTTGTATTTCTACTTTTTCCTCTCCTTTGTTTGTTATTGTGACTTCTAGGTAATTAAAATTGTTCACTTTATTGAAATAGTATTCTGACTCTTCAGTTCTTATTTTAAGTCCCTCATTTTGTATGTGCCCTCCGGTTCCCTTCACTAACATAAATTTTGTTTTACTTTCATTTATTTCGAGTCCTCTAGTTTTTGCCGCCTTTTCCATCTTTTTGATTGCTGTAATCAAGTTTTCTTTTGTCCTTGCCAGGATTACAATATCATCTGCATATGCCATTATTTGGTTCCTCTGGTTGTATATAGTGCCGTTCGTCGGGATCCCACTTTTTTTTACAGCTGCGTCCAAGATGATATTAAATAATGTAGTGGATAGTGGATCGCCCTGTCTTAAACCTCTACTCACTTTAAATTTTTCTGATGTTTGGCCTTTAATAAATATCTTGTATTCTGTTTCAGTCAGAGTCATTTTTACCAATCTAATAAGCTTTATCTTTATTCCTAAGTTTTTCATTGCTACATATAGTTTTTCCCTTTTTATTTTATCATAAGCTTGCTTAAAATCAATGAACACCATATAGAGAGGTAAATTTCCCCTTTTTTTATGTATAGGACATATTAACGATTCTTTCCATCTGAGTGGCATGGTTTCGTCTTTCCACACTATATTTATTATATTATGTAAGTTGTTTTCTAGTTCTTGTCCTCCTACTTTCAACATTTCTGCAGTTATACCATTTTCTCCCGGTGCTTTATTGTTCTTAAACTTCTTGATTATTTCCTCTATCTCTTGCTTTGTCGGCGGCTCCTCTTGCTCATATTCTCTCATGTCCCCTAATTCTCCATCCATCTCAGGTAGCTGCATTGTAGCTTGGGAAGAACATTTTCATACCTGACCAAATATCTTGAAAACGAGTAAAAATAAAACTAAAAATAGACTTAACACTTATTGCTGAAGAATTTATTGCTGCATCAGACGCCGTAGTTAGAAATATGACGTTACATTTGAAAAAGAAAAGTGGATTTTCTAAAGTCAACGATTTCTAAATGAATCATCAAGTTTTGAACACTCTCTATAAAATGTAGTGACTTTTTTGCCAGAATATATTGGGATATACGTTTTTGTTTCTTATACCGTAGTAATTTGGCACCCTTATCTCCATTGGCTTGTGAAATACATGATATTAGCGAAGATAATGTAAATGTAAAAAAAAAAACATCTCTAAAACGGTTGAATTGAAAAATAGATAACTTTAACAAAAAAATGTGTTAAAATATTCAGTAGATTTCATTGAGATAAGAAAAAACACGTCATTTCGAAACGTTTTCGGAGGTTAAAAATATCTTTGGATGAATTTTCAAGTACACTGTAAAAAAAAGTTGCAGCAAAATTACATGTAGAATCGTTGGTAACAAAGTTGCCTACAATTTTACAGGTAAATTTGCTTCATAAGTTAAAATTTCTACCATCTAGTAAATTTCGCATGCTGATGTGTTTTTCAATGATTGTACTGTAAAATTCATATGTAATATTTATATGAACTCTATATTTACCGAACACTGAAGTAATTTTCATATGTATTTTTATAAAGAGAGCAAGCAACTTACCTAATTCTTTTATAGCACCTAATAGGTCATACTGAATCGCTCAACCAGGGATCAAGAATGAAAACGCTTACGCGAAACCTACGATTGTTTGTGACGTACATGATATCATTGAACCAATAATAAGTTCGACAAACGAATAGAATTATCTACGCGCACAGATAAATAATCCAATAACCAATCACATTGCGGCGTATGAATTTCGTATTTTCCATGATATCTATAGTTTTACCCGAAAATTCAAGTAAAAACAAATAAATATAAAAGATCCTCATATTTTTACAGAAAATTAACAGTTCACTAGTAAAATTACTTTTAAAATGCACTAAATACCCCAAAAAAAATGTCAATTTTACACTTTTAAGTAAATTTTGAGAGTAAATACAAAATTGTACATGTTTTTTCCTGTATTTTCCTTTTGAATTTTTGTTACATCTTAAACTTACATGAAAAAGCTATAAATTTTACCGAAATTTCTTTTTCCATGTTAAATATCCTAGAAAAAACATGTAAAACAAAATTTACATGACTTATTGTAGTAAATTCACAACGTTATTACATGTAATATTCCTTGATTTACCATGGTAAAATGACTATTAATTTTTTTATCACATTAATCTAGCTGAAATGAGTCCCAATTAAGATAACGATAATGAACGAGCGATCTGAACCACCCTGTATATACGACAATCGCACGCCAGTATGAACGTGTTTAATTTCTTAAAAGCAATCTTGCGCCCAACTCCTGCTCAACCGCGCAACCTGTAATATTTTGTCCGAGGAATTGGCTGTGGATAATTTAAAGGCGTACATTATCGTAAATTTCCATATTTAATCTACGCTTTGTCGTTAGGTTTTTCATGTGCAATAAAACCGTCCGCTTTATTCCCCTTAAATTTGACGTGCACGCAATGCCAACATTGTAAAAATTCACTACACCGAGGCGCATTAGAGGTATATAACTACGGGTTCGCGTGCCGAAGCGGTGTTTCTGACGTTACCCTACCTGGATCTTACGTATTATCAATTATAACTGCGTTCCGTAATGAATATATTGAAGGTGTGAGAAGGTTTTCTTTGTTGTTGTGTCTAAGGTCTATATAAGGTGTCTCTTGGATGGGTCGAAATGGTTGGTATATTATTTCTACGCTGATATTTGTTAAAACACTGTATAGTTATCGGATATACAGTGTCGTCATTTCGTTATACTTTATAAAAACTCCTGTGTGATACATAACCTAAAATGTAACAGTCAGACATCAAAGAGCTTTGATATAAATTATTTCTACGCAGATATTTGTTAAAACAACTGTATAGTTATTGAATATACAGTGTCGTCATTTCGTTATACTTTATAAAAACTCCTGTGTAATACATAACCTAAAATGTAACAGTCAGACATCAAAGAGCTTTGATATAAATTATTTCTACGCAGATATTTGTTAAAACAACTGTATAGTTATTGAATATACAGTGTCGTCATTTCGTTATACTTTATAAAAACTCCTGGGTGATACATAACCTAAAATGTAACAGTCAGACATCAAAGAGCTTTGATATAAATTATTTCTACGCAGATATTTGTTAAAACAACTGTATAGTTATTGAATATACAGTGTCGTCATTTCGTTATACTTTATAAAAACTCCTGTATGGTCCATAACCTAAAAATGTAACGTTCAGTGATTCGAACACAGCCTATATCACTTGATTTTGTATCTTATACCGTGGCGATTATTTTTCTTTTCAATTTATACTTGCGTCTTTTAATTAAAACAGTTTTTTTTTTTTTAAAAGCTACTAAGGAATAATATCATTTGTGCTGAGTAAGTTAGTAACACATTAATTAATTGTAATGACAGTTAAGAATTGTTACATATAACATTTTAAGGTTATCACAATAATGTTCACACCAGAACATAACTGCTTATTTTAAGAAGCGAAGTAAGTACTACAGAACAAGATAATTGGAACTGGAATTATTCTCTGAAAAGTGCTATCAATGCATCAACGGAAAACTAACTAGAGGCATGACATGGAATCCATAAATAGATTCCAAGAAAGACATTGCATTTGCAAAAAGAAATATGCTATGAGATTCAAAATGATTGTCGTAATAAAAAAACTGTTTTCGGGAAAAAATTATCTATACTTATTACCAATTTAATGAGCGAAGTTAGCTACATACAAATTTCATACATTATGTGAATTTTCTTGACATTTAGCGACATTGGCGTTCGTGTTGTAGTATTTTTCGATTATTTATCTTATAATTTTTTTCAAATCGTTTATATTTACATCTAATATCACCAACAATAGTATATCTGAATACTGTAAGAAAATAAGGGAATTTATCTGTGGTAATTAGCTCAACAAACAGGTAAAAAATCAATATTAACATTAAGTGAAATAGTTTATTACATTTTATAATTTTATAGGCTTATCATACACTTCAGCGCAATGAACTGTCAAAAGAAAGTTACATTTTCATCCCTATAAAGTTTCTACGGTACAGGAATTATTACCATTAGAGCACGATAGGCGATTGGAATATTGTCATTGGTTTAATAACAATTTAAGGGACGATGACTTGCTAAACAAGTCATTTTTCTCGGATGAAGCCTGGTTTTATCTAACAGGCTATATCAATTCATAAAACTATCGTATCTGGTCTGCAGAAAATCCACACGAATTTCGAGAAACGCAATTGCATCCCGTAAAAGTTGGAGTTTGGTTAGCTATGTCCAGGCATCGAATAATAGGGCCAATTTTCTTCGAGGAAACTGTAACAGCCCAACGTTACCAACAGATGTTGGAATTGTTTATTGCAGAGATACAAGAAAATGAGCTTGAAGCAGGTTATTTTCAGCACGATAATGCTCCAGCACATACTGCTCGACAAACTGCCAATATCTTCAACAGTTTTTTTGCTGACAGGTTCGTTAGAGCACAAAGATGACCACCAAGATCGCCTGATCTAACCCCATTAGATTACTTCATGTTCGGCTATCTAAAAAATAGGATCTATAGAAACCGCATGCATACCATAGAAGAACTGAGAGATGCAGTTTTGTCACTTAATAATTACACTAACTGTATGTTATAATTTAAAGTAATAAATAAATTTAGTTAAACACCAGTTAGTACTGAATTGTAAAATCATAATTTAGTAAAGTTAAATTAATTACATTTCATTTTTACAAGCAGAAACACCAATCCATAGTCGTTTATATAATGCGAGTTCAAATATAGGTTACGTTTTCCTTATTTATGACAGATCCGTTTACTTTCTTATGTTCCAACACTGACTTAGTTCAAACCTTCATTACAAACACGCGGCATATACCTACACCCTGTTACTATCTATAGGAGCGGAATTGACAATCAATTTGAATCTCATAGTACTGGCAGACCTACAAAATTGACTGAAGATGTTTTAGATGACATTCAGGATAAATAGAAAAATTAGTTCCCATTAATCTGTCTCAAAATTAGCTACCCAGACAGCTATTAAATCTAATCGTTTTCTCCAGCTTTAAATTTTCTGATTGCTGTTCGTTTTGTCATCAAATCGAACTGAAATGCTTACGGCTGCGTGACGCTGAGGCCAAAACGAACAAACCTTTTGTCATTACTATTTCTACTTTCTTTTAGGACTTTCTATGTAACTAAACGATTCTCTGACACATAGAGGTAGAAATACACAACAACCAACAAGAGAATTTTTTAGTAATAGATCACTGATAAACTAAAACTTATAGCCCCGGCAGATCTTGCATTGTTGAATTATTATTTATTTGACAATTTACAAAATAAAGTGTTCTGAAATCGATCACATAATTTAAGAGTAATTAAAAGCAGCTATATGATAAGAATTTAATAATGTGACTGTAGAAGAACTTCAAAATGTTTTGTTTTGTTGCATTTTTTAATGAAAAATCAATATTGAACAACCTCTCCCAACATTTATTGTAGAGTCTGCAATATAATTATTTTTCTAGTCCCTGAAACCTAACCTGTCAAATTTTATCTGTCAATAAATATGTAGAAAAAAAATCTGTATAGGAATTTTATTTTTTAGTATTATCATCCTGTTAAATAAGTTACGTATAATTTCTTTTCTACAGCAGTTCCATGTAAATGTTTATGGTAATATCCCCCTTGGCAAAATTTAAATTTCCCACAATTATTTTTAGTAACTTCAACAGAAAGACATCAAAATAACTAGAATCTAATATAAAACCATTGGTAATTTCGTAACTAAGAATAATTGTGGGAAATTTAAATTTTTCGAAGGGTGGTCATACTATAATGATCTCATGACAGATTGAACGGATGCTGATTTGGACTAGGAGTCTATTAATATCCGTTATTGAGGTAGCAAAAATAGAAATTGATAGTTAATCAAGAACAATTTATCACCCGATACACGGTCAATACATTTTATACATAGCATTGATTAATTGTTTCGTTCGTGGATATGATTTATGATGCCTGTATTCTACCGTAATATTTTCCCCCGAATTTATATAATACATATATGTGAACGCTAAATACAACTCGCGATCGAATTTTAGTAATTTATACTATATCGGAAACGGTGATTCATTTTAGTTAAGTGTTATTATGTGTGGCTATAATATATTTTGTGATTAAATTTCTTGATTAGATATATGGGACGTAAGCTGATGTTATACGCCGGTATTTTTATCCAAATGGATATACTGATGGGAATATTTTCTTGTAGGTATCGCAAATCAATAACTTGATATCATTGCCAATATGTAATTAGTTTTTTTTTGTATACTTAGGAGCATCACAGATACATAATAATGATAATACTTTATTTTTGACAAGTAAAAAATCAAGTCCCCGATAATTTGAGCTATAACGTATAATGTTAAGGATCAACAATAGTGAATATGATAAGTATACACAGAGATAAAATGATTGTCAAATCCGCTCTTTATAGATAGTCACAGGGTGTAGGTATATGCCGCGGTTTGTAATGAAGGTTTGAACTAAGTCAGTGTTGGAACATAAGAAAGTAAACGGATCTGTCATAAATAAGGAAAACGTAACCTATATTTGAACTCGCATTGTATAAATGACTATGGATTGGTGTTTCTGCTTGTAAAAATGAAATGTAATTAATTTAACTTTACTAAATTATGATTTTACAATTCGGTACTAACTGGTGTTTAACTAAATTTATTTATTACTTTAAATTATAACATACAATTAGTATAATTATTAAGTGACAAAAACTGCATCTCTCAGTTCTTCTATGGTATGCATGCGGTTTCTATAGATCCTATTTTTTAAATAGCCGAACATGAAGTAATCTAATGGGGTTAGATCAGGCAATCTTGGTGGCCATCTTTGTGCTCTAACGTACCTGTCAACAAAAAACTGTTGAAGATATTGGCAGGTTTGTCGAGCAGTATGTGCTGGAGCATTATCGTGCTGAAAATAACCTGCTTCAAGCACATTTTCTTGTAACTCTGCAATAAACAATTCCAACATCTGTTGGTAACGTTGGGCTGTTACAGTTTCCTCGAAGAAAATTGGCCCTATTATTCGTTGCCTGGACATAGCTAACCAAACTCAACTTTACGGGATGCAATTGCGTTTCTCGAAATTCGTGTGGGTTTTCTGCAGACTAGATACAATAGTTTTGTAAATTGATATAGTCTGTTAGATAAAATCAGGTTTCATCCGAGAAAAATGATTTGTTTAGCAAGTCATCGTCCCTTAAATTGTTATTAAACCAATGACAATATTCTAATCGCCTATCGTGATCTAATGGTAATAATTCCTGTACCGTAGAAACTTTATAGGGATGAAAAATGTAACTTTCTTTGACAGCTCATTGCGCTGAAGTGTATGATAAGCCTACAAAATTATAAAATGTAATAAACTATTTCACTTAATGTTAATATTGATTTTTTACCTATTTGTTGAGCTATTACCACAGATAAATTCCCTTATTTTCTTACAGTATTCAGAAATACTATTGTTGGTGATGTTAGATGTAAATATAAACGATTTGAAAAAAATTATAAGATAAATAATCGAAAGATACTACAACACGCACGTAAATATAGCTAAATGTCAAGAAAATTCATTTGATGTATGAAATTGTATGTAGCTAACTTCGCTCATTAAATGGTAATTAAGTATAGAGATAAATTTTTTCCGAAAACAGTTTTTTTCGTTACGAAATCATTTTGAATCACATGGTATGCATGCCAAACATAACCACAAAATATTTATCTAATTACCAGCTAAATAACGGATAGAAACTGTGACCATCAAAACGGCGTGACGTGAAACTAGTTTGTTATCTGTATATACTGTTGTACATTATATTCTAGTTAAAATAACGACATTTTCTTAATGACAGAAACCAAAAACTTTACAACACATTCTTCAGGCAAATTTTCATTACATTACAGCTATTTATCGTTTCTCCGAATAACTATCTTTCCTACCAAAAAAAATTATGTTAAATATTGCGAAAATACATGGGCAAGGACGCGCTAAAACAAAAGCTCCTCCGCGGCTTCTTCAGCACATCCCCTGTCGAGATCATCTCCAGGATCAGAAGCCGTCTCATTTATGCGGTATCATATACATTCTTAATCCTGCGGCATCAGTTACCGGGATTCATTAATCGGGGATCGAATTTTCTAGTCACGATTCGGTTAATGGACGCAACGACCACGTGTTCGATTTCAATCTGAAACTCTGACCGACCGAAAACCAATCCTTTCCTCTCACGATCCCCACCACCACCTTTCTCTCTAGTCGAAAGCTTTCCGGTAGAATTAAATTAGGTGAATTTATTTGTGTTCCAATTAGTTATTTAAGCAACGAGATAATATATATATTGAAAGAATAACCGTAGATTGAGAGAAAGAAGACCTTTATTCTATTCTTGTAATAAATAGAATCATAGAACTTGTGCTTTTATTATACAAATACTCTTATACATAAAAGTGTTAGCAACTTATAGATATTGGCCACCAAGTGGCGCTGGCTATTCGAAACTTAACAATATAAACTCGAATGGGGAACAGTGAGACAGAGATTTCTAATCAGCATATATAAATAATTAAATGATTAAAAAACCCAAATGATAAAATAAATTCCAGGAGTACCCCAGGGACCAACTATATTTATTTCATATTTTATAAATATTTAAAAAATATTAAATCTTTCTTGAATATTAGTTATATTAATAAATATGCATAAAATATATTATAGAAAATATATAGGAAACATTTAAAAAATATATATGTATGTAGCCTTAATAATATTTATTGCAAATGTTTTCTCATATATTTTCATAACTCTGCAAGAATATTTGCGTTGTATTTCTGTAAATATTTATTTCATATAAAAAAAAAGATTGAATTTTGCTTTGTACATTGGTGCGTAGGACGAATAATATAAAATGGGTAAATATGCATACATATTAAGTAGGTATGTACCATATTAAAATGATAGTTTAAAGATTAAATTAGATAATATATATCTATAATGATTTAATTAGTATCTAAATTGACCGCTGTAACTTTTCTATTAATATATCTGCGTTTTGTATTATATTATTTGTAATATTTGTAAGTTGCGAACGTCAACACAACACTCTATTCATTACGGTGCCGGTGTTATATGATTTAGTATTGTTTATGCGTCTATGGATTAGGTACATAGAATGCATACGCGCACGTGCGTATCATCAACGTTTCAATTCGTTGTCCGTTACATGTTATAGTTTATAATAGTATAACGATTAGAGCAGATTAAGGTTAACTGGGTAATTAATTGTTGCGGGTGTGTTTTAGTTTTTGTGGTGACTACGAGTAAGCAAAACTTTGAACATGTCATGGCATTTATAAGATAATTGGAATGCTCAATTCGCTATGTACAGAAATCGTTTAATAATATAATTGTAGAATTTTATGCATCATATATGTACTGCATCTACCAGATAAATTGTTAGTTGATTGCTTAAGAGATTCATCTCGGTAGATAAGCGTCATAACCTCAAATAGAGGTTAGAATACGTGTGTTGTTTTATTGTTTGTACGTAGAATGTTTTCAAATATTATGAAATAAAGTAAAAATAAGTATCGTAAGTATTAGAATGTAGCTACCACTCCGATTATTGTAATGCTCCAAATGTATTAGTAGGTGTTGATAATGTTGTACGATGTTTTATTCATGGTATGATCTAATACAATTGGCATTGTTTTAGAGGCACAAGGAAACGCCATGAGAGCGCCACTACCGAAGATATAAGAAAGCATAGGGTTGTACCTGGCACCAGCCAAGGCTAGACTTAAAAATGAGTATTTTCATTTTTATTGGCTTATTCAAATAAAATGATAATAAATACGTTTGTTTTTATTTAGAACACTTCAATTAAAAAATAGGTGATTAATTTGATAAACCTTCAGTATGCCTTAAAAGATGCCAGAATTATTGATTATTAACTTGTATGGTGAGTGTGAAAAAACAAGTTCTTGCCTTTTAGACAACTCTATATGTATGTTTCAACTTTTCGTTATCGACGTTATACATTCTAAATAACCAAGAACAATTTTAGTTCATTTTGACAAATTAAATAGATTGCATAAAAAATCTCAATTTTCATATAAATAGTTTAGAAATATTTTAGAAAAAATATAGCGCTTACATTAATTTTAAAATATGAAATAAATATATATAATGAATATTTTATCTATATTTAGAAAAAAATATGAAAAATATATTCAAAAACCTCTCATGAAAAATATTTTTAAAAGTATCTATGTAATATTTCTGGCTGTTAGGGTATTTACCAATTTACCTTTGGAGGCTTCGAATCTATAATAAAATACTGTTTCGTAATATTTGCATTTTGATTTTGTCTGATTTATCATATCCTAATAGCATACAGACATTTGACAAGGAGGTTATGCAATTAGACATACACGCAGTTGTGAACGAAATTTAAATAAAAATCTTCTATGATTTAGGACTGTTTTAAACGAGCAACGATTAAAATTAACATAGCAATACTATAAATATTTTATCGGATTTACTTGAGATGCCTAAACAAATGAACCAGCAATAATTAATGATTTATTATACACAAAATGGTTTGTATATACAATATATACATATACATTGTTAGACGAATTACATTGGTTCAATATCGAAAGTCAATTTGTCAACATGTCCAGTCCAGGTCAGAAACGCCTTGCAACCGTGTGAATTAACATCCACTAAGTTAGTTTAACTGACCGTATTATTGGAAACGCAAGCATTATACGGTTGTCACAACATACGAGATAAATCTTCAAAAGTATCCCTAAAGGGATATAACAACCAGAACATATCAATTTCTATACAATAGTGTGTCTTTTATAAATTATAAATACCTTACAATGAACATATACGTATATATTTTTTTTTCAGAATTTTGCATTCAAATTTAGAGTTAAAAAAATGCAGGTAACGTAAATACTGTCAATAAACTTTGATTGAATTGATAACTCTATTCTATATTCTATGTAAATTGAATAATTTAATTAAAACTGTTTACTTTATGTACTCCACGATGCCAAACTTCGGTCAATAATATCGGAAAAACTACATTGTATGAACCATCCAGTTATCTATCTAAACAATCTGTATATAGCTGAATGTTTTGTGAAACTTTTTTTATTTCATTCACATATTCATTTAAACATTTTCGTATCTTCTATACAGATGCCTGATTTATCAATATTCATTCACGTCATGAGGATAAGCAATATATTCCTCCATCTTAACCGAGAATACGTTGAGATGATATCGTACGATTTTGAAAGCGGTAGTGGGAAGATACTAAATCGAAGATCTATCTGCACCCTTCAATCATTGTATTAGGTACTTACAACCCATAGCATAAATTGTTGATTTTCGTAAGGGAATAAACGTTTCACGTGTAACTAAATGGCATCGCCGTTATTTGAAATATTTATGTGGGAATTGGGGGAATAGATGGCGTACATAGTAATCTGGTTTCGCCACCCGCATTAATTAAATCTATTTTAATGAAAGGGTATGTGGATGTAGCACACGTACGCACGAGGTATAAAAATTGCAGGACGCTGTGACCTCATATTGCAAGAGGTTTTTTGACATACCTAGAGATTGGTAATCAGTATATCATGAAAATGACGATATGAGATTTATATGGAAACGAATAAACTTTTAGAGCTGACCCAACTAACAACCCAACTAACAACAGATACTACACATATTTTTAAACGAAAAGTTAAAATTACCTCCAAAGTAACATTTGCGAGTAGCAGGTATACACGAAAATCACTATAGATATTACATGTTCCGATAACGTAGCAAAAACTTTCAAGAAGTGTCGACTTTAATATGGTTTTATGGTCATCTGTCATTTTCTGCTTTAAAATCAAAGTAACTTTAAAGCAATATTATTTAGTAGTTGCCATGTGGCTTCAGCAATCGTAAAAAAAACTATTAAAAAGTTAAGGGAATACAGACGACCTGGTACTGGTAACTTTTACGTCACTACTACTATTAATAAGTTCTAAATTGGAGTGACAGTCTACGACAGTGGTTCTCAAACTGTGGTACGCGTAAATTTTTAGGGGGTACGCGGCCGGCCAACAATAAAATAAAACAACCCGGGACACGTATGGACACGTTGACGTGCGCGCGCCACTAAAGGCTTAGTCATCAGAGTGGGGCTGTGTGGCCGGCCAATCACTCGTGTCACTGCACTGCAATAGCATTGCCTGTTATTACAAGCTCGCTCTCAGTATTGTGTTATTTTTGTGGTGTGTTGTGTTATTCTGCGGACACTCAATCCTGTTGAAACACGTTTACGGACATCTGTTTGAAAACTGAGTCAGGTACCACGTAAGTGAATTTTACAATAAAACTTAACAATGGATAAATGGCTCCTAAAGAAAAGGACTCATGAAGATCTGCATCAAAATTCTGGGCCATCAACTTCACAAAATGAAAGTAGACTGAAACGTCTTGTTACTAAGAGCAGCTCAGGAAAAATAAAAAACTCGAAAACTGGCAAATGAATATAAAAGTAAATAGAAATATGACGAATTGTACTTAAAATTAGGTTTTACTTGGACTGGAAGCTCAGACGAGCCTAATCCACAATGCGTTGTTTGTTCAGAAATTTTATCAAACAATTCTATGAAACCTTCTCTTTTAAAACGCCATTTTGAAAGCAAACATGAGAACTTTGAACGTCTTTTGGAAGATTTGAAAAGTAGGAGAAACACGATAAAACACTTTTCTGGTGCAGAACAAAATGAAAGTGCTCTAAAAGCTTCTTACAAACTTAGTCATTTAATTGCGAAGTCTGGTAAAAACCATACTATTGGCGAAAACCTAATTCTCCCTGCCGCAGCAGAAATTGTTTCTTGCATGTTTGGAAAGAACGAGGCAAAAAGAATTACAGCAATTCGATTATCAAATGATACAGTTTCAAGAGAATTAGTGATATGGCGTATGACACAAAAGAACAACTTGTTGGAGCAATTCGAGCTAGTCCTTGCTTTGGTATACAACTCGATGAAACCACGGATGTCGCTGGCCTAGCCCAACTGATCGTTTTTGTACGTGGCATTTTTCAAGATGAAATATTTGAAGATATTTTATTTTGTAAGACACTTAAAACATCGACAAAAGGTGAAGATATTTTTCAATTTGTTAGATTCTTTTTTTCCGAAAACCAGCTCGAGTGGAAAAACTGTTTGTCAGTGTAATGATGGTGCTAAGGCTATGAGCGGTCACATCACAGGGCTGGTAGGCCATATTAAAACGGTTTCAACTGAGTGTAAGTTCACTCATGTGTCCTTCACCGAGAGGCTTGGTGGCTAAGCACCTCCCTGATGAACTTAAAGATGTCCTTGATCAGAGTGTGAAAATTGTGAACTTCATAAAAACTAGGCCCTAAAATCTCGTTACTTTAAAATTCTATGCCAGGATATGGGAGCCTCCATGAGAACTTATTGCTACATACTGAGGTACGATGGCTTTCTCCGGGGAAATGTTTTGTCCCGTATTACATAATTTTTACCGAACACGAAATCCATCTGTCTTCTGTACTTACTTATTTTGATTGGCTTTTGAAGTTGGCTTTATTTAAGTGATATTTTGGAAAACTGAACATCTGGAATTTATCCATGCAAGGCAGTGTTTCTGATACTTTTAATATAGAAAAGAAACTGATGCAATGATAAAAAAGATCATTCTCTGGGAAAAACAAATAGAAAATAACAACTGCGAGCCGTTTGAAAGATTACTTACATTTTGCAAGATAATGAGAAAAAACATATCTGATTTCACTGAACTCAAGACTCAAATGGGCCAGCATTTGAATGCATTGAAGATCCGCATAAGAGTACTTTCCACCTTTGGAGAAACAGTATAACGGATACGTGACCCCTTTAATGCCGATGCTATGGACACTAACCTGACTATCTTTCAAAGGAACACCTCATTGAAGTATCATGTGATCCCACGTTGAAAAACAAATATTTGACTGCTGGTACTACATTGTTAGATTTCTGGATCGGTATTGGAAGGAATACAAAGAACTGTCAAGCACTGCTGTTAAATTTCTTGTTGGGTTTTCCACCATTTAGTTATGTGAAAAGGGTTTCTCAAGTTTAACCTATCTAAAAATAAATCTAAAACAAATTAAATGTTGAAGATGATTTAAGATTGTATTTAACCAAGTTAAAACCAATTTTGATAAACTGTGCAAAGGGAAACAAGCTCACCCTTCTCACTAATCCTTTGAAAGTAAGCGCTTTTGTTCTTTAAATTTTGTGTGTGTTTGTTTTAATGTAATAAAAATGTTTGTAAACAATATCTCTTTGTTTTATATTAAACATGATGCGTAATTCAGTTTCAAAGGTTAACACTATACTTCTATGCTACATAGAAGCTTTAAGATTTGTTTAATATTTTAATTATAGTTTACTTAGTACCGGTAACTGAGAAGGGGTACCTAAAATGTTTTGTGGGTAAAAAGGGGTACAGTGTCTAAATAAGTTTGAGAACCACTGGTCTATGAAGTCAGATATTTAGCAGCACTTACGCAATAATTACCCAGTCGAATTTTCAATGAGAATTGTCATCATTTCGATTTTGGTTGGGAAATACATAAATATTTTGATAAATTCATAATAAATAAAAAGGCCGTCAACGTAGAACACTGTTTGTTAGATTAATTTTATTAAATCGTAATTTTATAAAAATTATAAACAGAGGGCGCTTGTGTCAAACGTCAATATGACTATTAATGTGAAATGCGAAGCAAATTACCATTGTACCTATGTATAATATTGTTAATATCTGGTTTTTATTAATTAAAGTGCTCATTGTTTGTGACGTTATCCAAGGGAACACTTTCAAAACTTTGCTTTTGTGGGCATACATATATGCGTATGTACAAGTATAAGCCGAACCAGCCCTCTTTCGTGGCAAAGAGTATATTTGTGTAGCAGTGAGTTCCCGTTACAAGTTTCCTTAATCGCGTTTGTGGAAATATTATCGTAATTCTCTTTAATCTGGCGTGATTTTCTCTTGCGCATTGTATTTCGAAGAAGAGTAGATAAGATGGGGAAAGTTTGAATCTCGCTTGAACTTAGGGAGGCAGTAATTAAGAAGGATTATGGTTGACAAAGAAGGAGGTACCGTGAAATTTATTTGTACGTCTTCTGTTTGTCTTGTGTTAGTGTTACGTCCCAGTTTTGGTGGTTGATAGTATTACTGGTATTACTGGAAGAATTTGATTTTTCGTCGTTATTTTATTGTTAAAATTACGTAAGTATATTCAGAAATGTGAAGATTTCAAGTTTTAACCTCAAATATTGACAATTTAATCTTTATGCATTCTTACCTTCAATACAGTTCACATATTTATGTAGGTAGTTATGTTTGTCATGTCAGTTAGTATAGGAATTGCATTTAAATGATTTGAATATCGTGTTTGTAATTCACAACTGATTATTCTAATTGTTTTGTAAACATGAAAAAAAGGATCAGGCAAATAAAACCACATATATAATTGTTTCTTATAAATCCTCAAAATTCTATTTTTATACACAATAATTTACATAGATTTCGTTTTCATTACTTACTTATTTCTAAAACCACATCATCATTTAAAAAATAATTTCACATATGCACAGAATATAGGTATCTATTATATTAATTATCCACTAATATTCTTTCTTTCTCTCTCATATCGATAATAAAATAACACATTTTACAAGTTGGAATGAAGAGTTTCTTCTGTGGTGTAAAAATCCCCCTTTTCAAGGATTCTATCACAAGGAAAGTTCGTTCGTTTTACGCACAAGCGTTATTACTACAAGAGAAGTGTTTTTTTGAGATCCTTGCCGGCGCAGGTAAGTCAGGAAAAATAGAAGACCAGACCAACAACAGACGTTAGAAGTATGGAGTAGAGTTGACAGCGTGGGGCGCTACTTCGAACTGAAACAGGAGGTTAGTGTTTCACATTGAAATATCGTTTGCTCCTATAGCATTATGAATTGTGTTTTTTTTTTGGGTAAGAAAGGAATTAAAAACTTCTTTCTCTACTAAATTTTTGGTTATTTGGTTGTTAGGTCAGTGTTAGGGCTTTCCCAGTAAACCAAATTCAAATTTCCCTCAATTATTTTTAGTAACTTCAACATTAAAGCATGAAGTATGCATTTAGTAGTTATTTGAATACCTTTAAGTTGAAGTTGCTAAATATAATTGCGGCAAATTTGAATTTTGTTTTGCTACTCATAAACGTAATTTGAATTGAATAATTTTTGGAATAAAATTAGCAATTAGCAAAAAAATATCTCTCCCCTAGATTAAACGTCATTGTCATGGTTGCTACAGAAACTCTTAGATATAATCCGTGGTGGTTAAAGTACCCTTTTTTTTTAGTGAAGACATGGGATATTGTTTTAAATGATTATTTTTTTTTAAATTTTTTTTATAATCACTGCACTGGTGAGAGGCATTTTTTTTTTTAATAATTAACTTGTATTTTTTTCACAGCAACCGGGAGAAGGGAGAATAAAAAACTTAAGCCCTTAAATTATATTATTAGTCATCGGACAGCGAGAGAAGAATTATTTTTTTTAATAATTTTTTTTACATATTATCGGGTAGGGGGACGAGAAAAATAATATTTTAAATAACCTTTTTTATTATTTTTCATTCTTAATTTTTTTTAATATTGTGGAAAGGAAAAGACATGCTTTTTTGTATAATTAAATTTATTTTTATTTAACATCGAGAGAGGTGAAGGGGGATGAAACTGTTTGATTCTATTATTTTTATTTATTTTTTTTTTTCATATCAATTTAAATGATTAAATTATTTTTTTAAACACGAGACACAGAGTCATATTTTTAATTTTTTTTTTTAATTTTACTTAATACTGAGGAAACAGAAAAAGAGCTGATTTTTTAAGGAGAATAGAAGATGACGTTTTTGTGTTTGTTTCGTGTTTTATTTTCTCTTGTTTATTTTTTTTTCTTGTTACCAATTCCTCTGACGATGCAGTTAACCCATGGTATTTAAATGTACAATAAATTAATCTCTCATAATTCACCATGTAATTAAATTCTTTATTATAGGTCAAATTAAAATAAACAATAGACGGAGGGGAATTATTTTTTTAATTATTTTTTTTTACATATTATCGGGTAGGGGACCAGAAAAATAGAGAATTATTTTTTTAATAATTTTTTTTTACATATTATCGGGTAGGGGGACCAGAAAATAATAATTTTAAATAACCTTTTTTATTACTTTTTTTATTTTTTAATTTGTTTTTAATACTGTAGAAAGGAAAAGACATGCTTTTTTTTATAATTAAATTTATTTTTTATTTAACATCGAGGGAGGTGGAGGGGATAAAACTATTGATTTCTATTGCTTTTTTTTATTTTTTTTTTTCATATCAATTTAAATGATTAAATTATTTTTTTTTTAAACACGAGAGGCAGAATCATATTTTTGTCTATTTTTAATTTTTTTTTTTTTTTAATTTTTCTTAATACTGATGAAACAGAAAAAGAGCTGATTTTTTAAGGAGAATAGAAGATGACGTTTTTGTGTTTGTTTCGTGTTTTATTTTCTCTTGTTTATTTTTTTTCTTGCTTCCAATTCCTCTGACGATACAGTTATCCCAAGGTATTTAAATGTACTTAAATTAATCTCTCATAATTCACCATGTAATTAAATTCTTTATTATAGGTCAAATTAAAATAAACAATAGACGGAGGGGAATTATTTTTTTAATTATTTTTTTTTACATATTATCGGGTAGGGGGACCCGAAAAATAGAGAAGAATTACTTTTTTAATAATTTTTTTTTACATATTATCGGGTAGGGGCACCA
Source organism: Protaetia brevitarsis (assembly GCA_004143645.1). Lineage (NCBI taxonomy): Eukaryota > Metazoa > Arthropoda > Insecta > Coleoptera > Scarabaeidae > Protaetia > Protaetia brevitarsis. The sequence goes on from RXPK01003782.1 coordinate 48,133, forward strand.
GAAAAACAATATTTAAATAACCTTTTTTATTACTTTTTTTATTTTTTAATTGTTTTTAATACTGTAGAAAGGAAAAGACATGCTTTTTTTTATAATTAAATTATATTTTTTAATTCACATCGAGAAAGGTGAAGGGGATGAAACTATTTGATTCTATTATTTTATTTATTTTTTTTCATATCAATTTAAATGATTAAATTATTTTTTTAAACACGATAGGCAGTCATATCTTTTTGTCTATTTTAATTTTTTTTTAAATTTTTCTTAATACTGAGGAAACAGAAAAAGAGCTGATTTTTTTAAGGAGAATAGAAGATAATGTTTTTGTGTTTGTTTCGTGTTTTATTTTCCCTTGTTTATTTTTTTTCTTGCTACCAATTTCTCTGACGATGCAGTTATCCCAATGTACCTTAAATTAATCTCTCATAATTCACCATGTAATTAAATTCTTTATCATCATAGGTTAAATTAAAATAAACAATAGATGGAGGGAAAAAATAAAAAACAAGTTTTCCCCAAGTATTTTCTCTTTCACCCACTACAGTATACATCTAAACAAAAAAAAAACCATGATTTATTTAGGCATTTAATCCTAATAATCTTGATTCACCGAAAGAATAAGAAAAAAAATGCCTCCTACGCTGTCTCGCTTACCTAACAGCAAAGCCTCCCTCATCTGCTTAATGGGTAAACTCTGTACGACGCTCTCTTTGTCACCTATCCATAAAACGGGCGACAAAATCGCTACGCACTTAATTTTCATTGAACCGCCGACGAAGTGCTTGGGGGTCAAGATGAATCGAAGTCCCAGGATGCTGGATAGAAGACCGTGCCTATGCTGTACCGAGGGATAGTGGATTATAGTTCCAGGTGTAACAACCTGCGTGAAATAGAACGATTTATTTTGAGGGGGTGATAATTTTTCGCATTAATTAAAGGAGTCGTTGCACCATCTGTTAATATATTTGTTTAGTACAGCTGTACGTCAGTGTGCAGGCTATCATTTTAAGCAGTTATCTGTTAATGAAAGAATTAAGAAGATTAATAACAGATCACAACATCAAAGAGCATAAAGACTCTTATTCAGGGTGAGTACATTCATTCGCAACATTTAAATCAGCAAGCAAATACTGTAGATTTTTGTGAATGCGTTGGTGCTGGATTTGTCACTTCTACGTTGATGTGTTTAAATAACAAAACACACAAAACCCTTTTTTTTGTAATTTCATATATTTACATAATAAGATATTTACAAATGTATTGTCGCTTGAAATGTCGGAACAGAACTGCTCATTACAATACGGTTTTGAACCAGTAGTAGTCCCTTGTTACACTGAACATTTTCCCTTGGTGGGGTTGCAAAAGTGATTGCGTGTGGTGTACAAAGGAACTCTAGCGGTCGTAAATTACAAATGAAGAGGGTGTCTGTTAGAATAAAGAAAGAATAGAAATAGGGAAAGATGTCTTCACTATTAGAATAAAGAAAGAATCGAAAAAGGGAAAGGTGTCTATAACTATTAACTTCTTAGAACTGAAGGAACTTAAATCTAAATATGGGGACGTAACAAAACTAAACTACGGAGTCGAGTTAGGATAAAACAAATGTATATAATCCTGTTCTAAATAAATATTATCCAGTATATTTTGGATTTCTTAAATTTCAATTTTAATTAAAAAGTAATATTTAAATTTCCCGCCATACCATATGTCAAGCCAAGCCTCACCTTACCAACTTATACATATTAAAATTTCAATTTAAACTGTCATTACAGTTAGAATAGCTAACCTCAAAATTTTGCGAAATGCAAGGCACTTATTTACACAAAAGTTTAAACATTAATCATACGAAATACCTACAACACCAGTCAACATACATATACTGTGTATCAGCCAAATGGAATAAATGCGATAATAAATAATACCCACTTGGCAAAATAACATGACTATAACGTCGTCTAAATGTTATCTTGTAACGCGAAATGTTACAAAAATATATACAATGTACCACATGCAGTAACATTTCTACGACTGTTTAATGTCCGCCTAAGCGATGTTACGAAACAATATTTCCCAGTAATGTTAATACGAGGTCTTCGAGTAACATTACTGTAACATGACGATTAATGTTGAAGTATAACTCTTCCGTAACATTTCTCACATGTTAAAGAGAAATTATGATACAGTGTGGCAATTAAAGTTTCTATAAAATATCTACGCTAATGTTTCTATTAGGATCTTTTATTTACTCCAAAGTTCTTGCTGCATTAACAAGAAACATGATATTGAGGTTTATCGAGAGGTTATATTAATTAATATAAAACGAATCTCAATCATCTTATTAAAATTCAATGTTAATATTATTAATTTCGTGTTATACACTTGATAGAGCGGGCCCCCTGTTTATACGAATTTATCTTCACTTACTAAAATTAAATATTAACATTAAACATTAATGCCAGAAAAATATAAAGGATAAGACATTTTTATAATATAACATTATAAGTCTTTTTTTGTAGTTATTTTGCAGATACATTAAAATGGTCAATCATATATCACATAGTTTCTATGTAAAAACTAAATAGTAATACTATGAACAATATTATAAATAGCTATTTTAAGTAAACGAAATACATTAATATAATACTTAAATGCTGCTTACAGAAGAAATAAAGGCATTTATTGGATTAAAAAAAAAGTACATTAAATTCCTTTTAATAAACTTCCAGTATTGGAAACAGATTATGGGGCACATAATTAACATGAATAGAATCTAAACAAAAACTCACAACACATAAGAAAAAGCCCCGAATGCATTTATTTCCTTGAACATTTTGCTGTTTTTCCTATCAAATCTTTGTTTTGCATAACGAAACCATTCCATGACATTATTTCGTATTCTGTATCTGTGAGCACAATATTTCTTCTAATTCTCTCTGAAATTAAAAAAAAAACACCGTCAAAAATAGAGATCAAAAACTATTTTATTTATATGAAATTGAGGATAAGCTGCATATTATTATATATAACACTGTTATAATTATTGTAACTTGTATTTGATCAAGAATTACTATGAATCTAAGAATGACATTACGTGACATTGCTCATTCTATAGCACAAACGTAGGTTTTACTATATACATATATAGATTATGGAATATCTGAATTAAAAAAAAAAGACCGTCAGAAAAAAAAATTTTATTTATATGAATAAATTGAGGATAAGCTCATAATTTATATATAATACTGTTATAATTATTGTAAAAATTTGTATTTGATCAAGAATTACTATCAATTCTAAAGAATGACATAACGCGACATTGCTCATCTTTATAGAACAGGTAAGTTTTACTATAAACATATATTAGGTTATGATATACATAATACATATCTATCTTTAAAGATCTTCGATGAATTTGAAAGGATCGACATACCTCTTTACATTATAAATAAAACTTACCTGATAATGTTGATTCATTATTGACGGAATTTTTTTCTCATCAAAACAATTGCGACGCACAAATCCCAAGATGGTCCTACCCACGCCCTGTCCGGTCACGATTACCGTATATTGTGAAAGAGGGGGTTCACAGGTTCACGCCAACTCGTGTATGCGCGGTACGAAAAAACTTGTGATGGCAAGCAATACTAACTTTTACAAGTGCGCAGTGCGCAACCACAGCCCTATTAACATGATTATTATAGGCTACAAAAATAAAATTCATTCACCATTATTTACATTATAGAGGAAATTTGCTCCATTAGTTTTGTGTTTTTCAAAATTCTAAATTGCAGAACATATATACGGAACTATCTTACACTTTATAGAAATGTAAATTTTGTAAATATGGTATGTTACAACTAAATATTACCTCAACATTTCTGACAATAAAGTCTTTGTTTTGCAACATTGTTTTAAAATATTTTTTTCCTGATTACATTTGAAATGTTTACTGTAATGGCCTGCTCAATATTTCTATCAATTATTTAATGTTGCTGCAAAAATTTAAGTAACATGTTTTTGTTTTAACATCGCTGTCTAGTAAATAATGGTATATTCCTGGGATATCCTGCAACACTTAACTTTGCAAGTGGGTAATGGTATTATTGATTATTATTATTGCATTTCGTAAATTTTGAGGTTAGCTATTCTAACTGTATATAATTTATTTCATTTGCTGATGCACAGTGTATATAATATAAAATACTTATTTCACCTAGTCACAAACATTAATAGATTTGGTTTAAAAATTTCTGTGCGATTTTCTACCTGATAAAAATATATTAAACTTACACTCAATGTGTAGGTAACACCCTTCCCACAGAAATTAAAATCTTTATCTACATGCTCAGTCGTAAAGTGTTCTGCGGACTAAATAAAACACACAACACAAATTGCCACCTCCATATCTAGCGCAGCATCTTATTTAAAACCGTAAGGAGGTGTGTGCTGCCCCAGAGGACTTCCCACCCATCATCGCTATCGCAAAAAAAAAGCACACAAAAGGACTCATCAGAATCAAAGAGTTCTGGTCACCTCGTCAGATTGTACGGCCACTAGAACCGAGAATCGTAATTATTCATGTCCCCGTTATTATTTCTTTTCTTTCTCTGTAGGTGCATACGTATAGATTCAGAGTCCACGCATGTAAAACACGTGACGGGATGAACCTCCAGGGGGGTAGGTACTTGAAAAATTGCGACGCAATTCGAGCTGGGGCAGATAGCAGGTGTGTTGAAGAAGATGGATTCTGCGTGTTATTTGTTCGCGCTAGTGCGATGATATCGTTCGTAATAGAACGCCATCTACCATTCAGTTGGGGCCGGTGGCAAATGACCCACTCTTTCAAACGAGGAGGCGTGTGCTCTGCCGTGATAACATCCCCGAGGTCCATAGTGCACGTGACGCGTACGACAACGTTTCAAAAGTACGATAAGAATCTTTCGCGAATGGAAATTGAATGAAAAGTTGACGTAATCGTTATGCGCACCATGAAAGTGTGTTTATGTGTAGATAAACTTTCATACACTGATGAAAGATTGTTACTGCAGCGCAGAAGATGTAGATGTTTTAATTGCGAATACGATAACATACAGTAAAGATTGAAAACTCAAAAACTTACAAACAAAGGCTCTGCTCCGATAAGCAATTGAAAAGTGCCCCTAAAGCTATCGGGCTGAAATTAAAGCAAATGAGTACTACTGTCACACATACTGTAAATACCAAAAATTAGCTCAATCGATGCCACCCCATTCGAGATATTAGCATAAGGGTAGAAAAATTCAATATTTTTTTTCTCAGGAATTACTTAAGCTATCACGTTCAAAAAAATTATGCAAGTGAACACTGATTATGGGCGTTCTATAAAAAATCAAGAACTAATTCCCTCCACTAAGTTCAAATTATTATTATTTCCCCTTTTTAGGGGTGGTTTTTTTAGAGTTTGGCTTCAGGTGCCAACTGGCTTTTTAATATAAGACGTATGAATTTAGGTTTTATATATTTTTTTCAGTTTTTTCTGTGTGGTAGAAACATCAAATAAAAAATCGAATCTCTTTGAATGATCTTAGTACCTAAGAACAATTCTGTTATTGTTTACTTTTAGGGTTAAAACAATTAGTTCATGAATCAATTTCAAGATTATCTGTATGTATGTTTCAGCCCATAAGTAGTTATAAAGTATCAAATATAAAAGAAAATTACAACAACAAATAATATTTATTTCCATACACGTAGTGAAAGTTATTGTTATTTTCCCTTTTTGAAGGGCGATTTTTTTTAGTTGAGATTTAATGGTCAATCGATTTTTTGTTATATAGTAATGTATGTATTTGGGTTCATTAATATTTTTTTAAGTTCTCTTTCCTGTGTGTAAACATGCAAATAAAAGAGAAAAATCATCAGCGGTTTCAGAATTAATTATAGTTGTACGTTTCAGCCCTAGTAGTATGAAAAGCACTGACTATAAAAGAATAAATGATAATAAGTATATATTATTATATAATATATTATCTGTTGTTATATTTATGAGTGAAATATATGTATCATATCAATATAAAATAATATTTAGCTCAGTACAGAAGTCAAAGTTCCTTTGGAAGGTGGTTTTTTTTTTGAATTTAGGTTCCAACTTGACTTTTTGCTGTATAGTAATGCCTGCATTAGATTTACTATATACTTTTTTCCAAATAAATCTTAACAAGTGATGTCACATGAGCTGAGAAGCATGCTCTTGATAGACAACCTTCACCTGATTCTTCTGGGAAGAATGAATAGCCCCAAATAAGTATTCTATCATCTTCGTCGTTTATTATTTTGTTTAAGTTTTTTCTTCCAGATATTTTTATTAGCAACCACGCGAATTAATACACTATGTGCGAACATATTTTAATTACTTTCTACGCACTGCTGTTTATTCTACTATAAGAAATACATTAAATAAACAGTCATCCAAACCTCACAACCAAATAATTGTCATATTAAAACAAATTATGCACGTTCAGAACTTTGATTAAAGAAATATTAAATAAATGTATATATCTATTTGGCAGTTAGAACAAAAGTAATATACGAATAGCGGTTCTGTTCAACATTAAAAAATAGAACAACTAAAATACATAGTGTTGAAAAAACAAATGTGAATAGAATTATGTTGTTACTAGAACAATAAATATCAACTAGAGATTTGATTGATTTCATGTCAATATGTTATATCATATAAAAACATATATATTGTACCAAAACGCATAGATTTATAGGTAACAAAAATCAAGTCGAATTGTTAGATCCAACTTGAAAAAACATCCCCAAAAGGACAATAACTTCGAACAGCGTGTGCGGAATTAAATATTATTTTATTGTTTACAGTATGCTTTTATAGATATCAGGCCTAATATACATATAAACTAAAGATCAATGAATAATTTGTATTACTTCATGAAAAACTTGGAGAAATATATAATAAACCCAAATATAATTAACACTCATATACATATAATAAAATTCAAATTGCACCTTAAACGAACTCAAAAAAAATCACCCCTCAAAAAGGAAAAATAATAAACAACTTTGAACTGCGTGGTACGGAATTAAATATTATTTATTGTTACATATTGTTTATATATTTCGGTGCTTTCATAAATAATAGGCTGAAACATTTATACAAATAACCTGAAATTAATCGATAAATAATATTTACGCTAAAATAAACTAGTAACAAATTGTTCCTACTAAAAATCATTCAAAGAGATTGATTTTTTATTTACATGTTCTACCACACAGAAAAAACTGAAAAAAGAGATAACATAAATATAAATGCATATGATTAATATAACAAAGACCAAGTGGCACCTTGAACCAAACTAAAGAAATCACCCTGAGAAGGGAAAAAATAATAAAAACTTTAAAACTGAGTGGAGGGAATTAGTTCCTTGATTTTTTATAGAATACCCAATAATAATGTTTACTTACATATATTATTTGAACGTGATAGCTTAAGTAATTCCTGAGAAAAAAAAATTATGATTTTGACTGCAACCCTTATGCTAATATCTCGAATGGGTGCATCGATTGAGCTAATTTTTGTATTTATAGTATGTGTGACAGTAGTACTCATTTGCTTTAATTTCAGCCCGATAGCTTTAGGGGCACTTTTCAATGGCTTATCGGAGCAGAGCCTTTGCAAAAGTTTGCTGTTGGATCAAATAAACTCTAAACTAAAAGTCTATATAATCAATATTTCTGAAGAAAATGTATTGACGAAGCTACGTGCCTTATTTAGGGGGCAATTTGCAATTCATTCATGGCAAACACATTAGACATGGGTTGGTGCAACAAGATTGGGCTACATCAACTGATTTCAACCGTACATACCAAGAAGCTTCCACCAACATCACAAAATAAGCTGAATTGAGAGTAGGACCATCTGTTGTCACAAAAAATGGCTAGATGTTCACACGCACTTACTTTTTGGCAATTTTATCCTAAATCCTTGAATTACTTCCGATAAAAACTTGGGAGGAATTAGAAAAGGAATTAGGAGATTAGAATTTCGAACTACAGTCTAAAAGATTACAAAAAATACGAAAGGACCTCGAGGAAGCTACAATTAAATACAAAAAATCTATGCTATACTCAATTATTACTGCTTGTCGCATCGTGTAACTAATTAACTCGAAGAGTTAAACGTCAAATAACACTCACCTGCTCTTCATTGACGTACCAATGGAGCATGGATGCTGGATGACTCTTACCTGATGTACAGTTTAAATTAACAGTCTCCCAATCTGGTATTCTCGTTCAACACCCGTAATTTGGGGATCTTCTCTAGGCAAATCTGAAACGATTCATCGAGAAATGTTCATTTTCTGATCGCTTTTATAAACGATTTGTCGATGAGGATAAAATTGTTATTTTTTTAAACACTCACAAACGATTTCCATCTTGGCTTCTCCTTGCGCTGACAAGAAAGATGGCGCCTCTGCTGATACTTCGCACCGATAAAGGCCACTGGATTTGTAGTTCAAAGAGTGAAGTACGACAGTTGTCCTATTGGAAGCTTTCATCTGGGAAATGCAAAAGAGGAATATGCTAACAGAAAAATATGTATTGAGAAAAACGGTATTCTTTTTATTTTAGTTTAAAGTTTGTTTCCTTAAAAAAAAGTGTCTATTTGAGTCGATAAAATTTATTATTTGATGTAAATATACATACATCTCATTATTTCAATGAAATAATTAGTTATTTAAGATAATTATACATTTGACCAATAAACTTTTTATTTGAACAAATATTTATTTGTTCAATTATAAAATTGAACAAATAAAATATTTGTATTTGTATATCTTTAGCAGTAAAGATATTCTTAAAACAAACAAATTTTATTAACAAAATTATTTGCTTCGCCCAACAATATATTTGTTTGCCCATATTTAAACAAAGATTTTATAGTTAACAACACTAAAGTTTGATTGAGTCAACCAAATGGGTTTTTCAGCTTTTTTATTTTAGTTTAATGTTTATTTCCTTTAAAAAAATATTTCTAATTGAGTCGATAAAATTTATTATTTGAAGTAAATGTACATACATCTCATTATTTCAATGAAATAATTAGTTATTTTAAGTATTAATATACATTTGACCCAATAAAACTTTTTATTTGAACAAAATATTCTATTTGTTCAATTATAAAATTGAACAAATGAAATATTTGTATTTGTATATCTTTAACAGTAAAGATATTCTTAAAACAAACAAATTTTATTAACAAAATTATTTGCTTCGCCCAACAATATATTTATTTGCCCATATTTAAACAAAGATTTTATAGTTAACAACACTAAAGTTTGATTTAGTCAACCAAATGGGTTTTTCCGCTTTTTATTTTAGTTTAATGTTTATTTCCTTAAAAAAAAATATTTCTATTTGAGTCGATAAAATTTATTATTTGCTGTAAATATACATACATCTCATTATTTCAATGAAATAATTAGTTATTTTAAGTATTACATACATTTGACCCAATAAAACTTTTTATTTGAACAAAATATTTTATTTGTTCAATTATAAAATTGAACAAATAAAATATTTGTATTTGTATATCTTTAACAGTAAAGATATTCTTGAAACAAACAAATTTTATTAACAAAATTATTTACTTCGCCACAACATATATTGTTGCCCATATTTAAACAAAGATTTTATAGTTAACAACACTAAAGTTTGATTGAGTCAACCAAATGGGTTTTTTAGCTTTTTATTTTAGTTTAATGTTTATTTCCCTTAAAAAAAATGTCTATTTGAGTCGATAAAATTTATTATTTGAAGTAAATATACATACATCTCATTATTTCAATGAAATAATTAGTTATTTTAAGTATTACATACATTTGACCCAATAAAACTTTTTATTTGAACAAAATATTTTATTTGTTCAATTATAAAATTGAACAAATAAAATATTTGTATTTGTATATCTTTGACTGTAAAGATATTCTTAAAACAAACAAATTTTATTAACAAAATTATTTGCTTCGCCCAACAATATATTTGTTTGTCCATATTTAAACAAAGATTTTATAGTTAACAACACTAAAGTTTGATTGAGTCAACCAAATGGGTTTTTCAGCTTTTTTTTTTAGTTTAATGTTTATTTCCTTTAAAAAAATATTTCTATTTGAGTCGATAAAATTTATTATTTGAAGTAAATATACATACATCTCATTATTTCAATGAAATAATTAGTTATTTTAAGTATTACATACATTTGACCCAATAAAACTTTTTATTTGAACAAAATTTTATTTGTTTAATTATAAAATTGAACAAATAAAATATTTGTATTTGTATATCTTTAACAGTAACGATATTCTTAAAACAAACAAATTTTATTAACAAAATTATTTGCTTCACCCAAAATATATTTGTTTGCCCATATTTAAACAAAGATTTTATAGTTAACAACACTAAAGTTTGATTGAGTCAACCAAATGGGTTTTTCAGTTTTTTATTTTAGTTTAATGTTTATTTCCTTTAAAAAAAATATTTCTATTTGAGTCGATAAAATTTATTATTTGAAGTAAATATACATATACCTCATTATTTCAATGAAATAATTAGTTATTTTAAGTATTACATACATTTGACCCAATAAAACTTTTTATTTGAACAAAATGTTTTATTTGTTTAATTATAAAATTGAACAAATAAAATATTTGTATTTGTATATCTTTAACAGTAAAGATATTCTTAAAACAAACAAATTTTATTAACAAAATTATTTGCTTCACCCAAAAATATATTTGTTTGCCCATATTTAAACAAAGATTTTATAGTTAACAACACTAAAGTTTGATTGAGTCAACCAAATGGGTTTTTCAGTTTTTTATTTTAGTTTAATGTTTATTTCCTTTAAAAAAAAATTTCTATTTGAGTCGATAAAATTGATTATTTGAAGTAAATATACATACATCTCATTATTTCAATGAAATAATTAGTTATTTTAAGTATTACATACATTTGACCCAATAAAACTTTTTATTTGAACAAAAATATTTTATTTGTTCAATTATAAAATTGAACAAATAAAATATTTGTACTTGTATATCTTTGACAGTAAAGATATTCTTAAAACAAGCAAATTTTATTAACAAAATTATTTGCTTCACCCAAAAATATATTTGTTTGCCCATATTTAAACAAAGATTTTATAGTTAACAACACTAAAGTTTGATTGAGTCAACCAAATGGGTTTTTCAGCGTACTTTTATTTAAAGGCACGACTCTCACGTATTTTAAGGGACATTGGCCTTTGTCTCTCATTAGCGTTAGTGAATTTAATTCGCGTTATTCCAAGACATTACATTTGCATGTTATGAATAAACATCTTTATTAATAAAATTAAAGCTGTAAGGTCGCGTTTTAACGATTCCAGAATTACCCTTTCTGGTATTTCTCGGAGCGGCCTCTCATGCAACAAAACGTAGATCTAGGTAGGGGCGTAATTTTTTTCGAATATTTTACCATGACATTATCAAGTTGTCGCCCATAGAATTCGATACACACAAAGAAGGTCAAATATAGAACGCCTTTGTATAGTTGAAGGATAAAGTGAAACATTTACATCTACATGGATTCCTTCCACCGGGTAACTGCTAGCTGCTGGTCGGGCTTTCGGAAGGAATCTGAAGAACTCCTCGTGATCCTTGTACCATTTCACTGCGTACAGATTGTGGTCGCCCAAATCGTAGTGGCATTGTAGGGAAGCCATATCTCCCGGGATTCTGTACTGAGGGACACTAACTCGGACCCATTTCAGGGTAGATGCAGCTACTGTCAAAATATAAATAGTTTATAATATAAAATCAAACATATCTTATAGATTAAGTCGTAAAAATAAATAATACTTCACGATTTAATTGTTTTTTTTTTATGTGTAAATGATGTCCAATGAATCTTAAAACTGTAAAGACAAAATATCTGGTTCTTCAATGGGAGTATCAGATGGGGCTAGCAACTATAATGATGTGAGAAACTTTATAATCACCCTCCCTTCACTATAGGAGGATATTCCACGTTTTCTAGTATTGCAACAGAAACAAATCAGAAGGTTTATAAAAGCAGGGTGATCCATATTGCAAAATAAGATATAATCTGGACTGGTTTGGAAATGTATTCCCGAACTGAATAGCTTAACAGATCGCAATAAAGTTAGTCTGCTATCGGTGCTCGAACATTCGGCAATCGATGGCTTCATATAGCGGGCCAGAACCTGTTTTAAGAGTTGGGCCAAAGAAAATACCTAAGGAGCATGGAATCATATGACCATCATGCAAATTAATTTGAAGACCTTCATTAAGGGGGCCATCAAAAAAGAAAGTTGAAGAACTAGCAATTATCTCTACAGCGTAGCAGATCTTTTATACTGAAAACATCTACAAAAATTTGGAATCGATACTGGAGAAGACTGTGTAATGGCATGACAGAAGCAGTTTACTACATTCTATGTGAAAGCTGTAAACGCCAAAAAAACAATTCTGTCAAGCACAAAATGAACCCACATGATTATTTCAATCGATCAGCCAGAGACCAGATTAGTACATGATACTAAAGTGCACTGTAAAAAATTACAGTAATTTTACCATGGTATTACATCAGGAATATTACATGTAATAACGTTGTGAATTTACCACAATAAATCATGTAAATTTTGTTTTACATGTTTTTTTTTCTAGGATATTTAACATGGAATAAGAAATTTCGGTAAAATTTATAGCTTTTTCATGTTCAAGTTCAAGATGTAACAAAAATTCAAAAGGAAAATACAGGAAAAAACATGTACTTTGTATTTACCCTCAAAATTTACTCAAAAGTGTAAAATTGGCATTTTTTTTTGGGGTATTTAGTGCAGTTTAAAAGTAATTTTACTAGTGAACTATTAATTTTGCTGTAAAAATATCAGGATCTTTAATATTTATTTGTTTTTACTTGAATTTTCGGGTGAAAACTATAGATATCATGGAAAATACGAAATTCATACGCCGCAATGTGATTGGTTATTGGATTATTTTATCTGTGCGCGTAGGTAATTCTATTCGTTTGTCGAACTTATTATTGGCTCATATGATTATCATGTACGTCACAAACAATCGTAGGTTTCGCGTAAGCGCTGCTTTCATTCTTGATCCCTGGTTGAGCGATTCAGTATAACCTTATTAGGTGCTATAAAAGAATTAGGTAAATTTGCTTCTCTTCTTTATAAAAAAACATATGGAAAATTACTTCAGTGTTCGGTAAATATAGAGTTCATATAAATATTGCATACGAATTTACAGTACAATCTTTGAAAAACACATCAGCATGTTGAAATTTACTAGATGGTAGAAATTTTACCTTATGAAGCAAATTTACCTGTAAAATTGTGGGCAACTTTGTTACCAACGATTTTACATGTAATTTTACTGCAACTTTTTTTACAGTGTGGCTAGTATACAGTGTGTTAAAAAAAGGTTGTCGGATATTTTACCTAATTGTAGTACTGGTGGAAATAAACAAAAAAGTCTTAGTCAACATGGGTGGTCCGCAATTCAACTGTTTTTGACATGTAGTTGACTGCATATTTTAAAATAAAAAAAAAATTTTTTCGGTTTTGAGAATAGTTTCCCTTTGTCAAACAACTGATTGTGACTTAAAATTAGTTCTGTCAGACATCTGTCATCAAGATTATTTATCATTTGCGTCAATTTTTTTTGTTCTCAAATTATGCATAAGTACACAAATGCAGAAATGGCCGATATGCATTTTATGTACGGTCGTGCGAATGGTAATGCCACTGAAGCACGGCGTATGTATGCCGAAGAATTTCCAAATCGGTTGTTACCGAGTGATAAGATTTTCTCAAGACTTCATATCCGACTGTCCGAAACTGGTTCATTTAAAATTAATGGTGATTCTGGTAGACCTAGATCAGTTTCTTCTCTCGCAGTAGAATTAGATATTTTGAGACGGGTAGAAGACAACCCAAATATTAGCACCCGAAGACTTGCCGCAGAACTGAACGTCAGTCATCCTCTCATTTGGAGAATTCTGCGGAACAGCAGCTCTATCCCTACCACATTCAAACGCGTGCAAGTTCTTGCTCCTCTCGATTATGATGCACGTAGGGCTTTTTGTCATTGGGTTTTACGAGAAGCTGGCAGAAACTCCTAATTTTGCGACTCAGATTTTATTTAGTGACGAGGCTGGTTTACAAGAGACGGAATATTCAATTTTCATAACAATCACGTCTGGGCAGATGAGAATCCCCATGCTGTTGTTGAACTGCATCACCAAAACCGTTTTTCGCTAAATGTTTGGCTTGCTATTTTTGGAGACTGTTCAATTGGTCCAGTATTTCTCCCTAATCGTTTAACGGGACAAGTATACTTGATTTTTTTAAGAAATGAATTACCCGTTTTGTTGGAAGACGTGCCACTTTTTAACAGATTAAATATGTGGTTTATCCACGATGGAGCTCCTGCGCATTTTTCCATGCGTAGTTAGAAATTTCTTAAATCAGATTACAACGAGAGACGGATAGGACGGGGTGGACCAACTGCATGGCCTCCTAGATCCCCTGATCTCTGACACCTCTAGACTTCTATGTTTGGGGGCATCTAAAACAATTAGTGTACGCACGATCTGTAAACAATTTGGAAGAACTCAGGCAACGAATCGTAAATTGTTGCGAGGAAATTCGGAGGACTCCAGGAATTTTCGAAAGATTGCGTCGATCTTTCATAAGAAGGTGTGAAGCGTGCTTAGAAAGAGAGGTGGACATGTAGAACAATTCTTTAGTTTTACTTTAAATAAACATTTGTTTAATTTACATTGCGATCAGAATTTCTTTGAAAAATTTTATCCTACTAAAACAATATGCAATCGACTATATGTCAAAAAGAGTTGAATTGCGGCCCCATGTTGACTAAGACTTTTTTGTTTATTTCCACCAGTACTACAATTGGGTAAAATATCCGACAACCTTTATTTAACACACTGTATAATTTAATTTAATGGCTAAGAGAAATGGGAGGGTTCATGTCAAACGAGAAAAAAAGATTTATCGTCCATTTGTTTTAAAATATTGTTTTTTTATGTTTAATACTTACATATTGTCGATCTTCCGATTATAATTTGCAGAAACATACATATCACTAACCAGTTCATCTCTCCAATTTCTTTATCTGAAGTCTCATCCCCTTTACATCTTGATTCAATTCTGATCTTACAACGGATCCCGGATAAAATCTGAAAATAGAATTTGACGACAATTTTCTTAGTTTCATTCCGTTATGTTTCCACCTCGAAACGAAAGACATAACGAGAAGATCTCTCCGAGAAAACGTATCTATATAAGGCACGAGATTCCGGGCAAATGACTAATCTGTTGCTCTACCAGACGAAAACAACTTAAGCCTATATCTTTATCCGGCGTTTATGGTTGCTCCTCTCTGAATTATATCTCTTCATCCCGGGGCAGGAAGATTACGGGGTTCTGCGTTTGATACCGTTTCAATTTACTTTGTAATTGATATCCGCAGATATAATCCGCAACTCCATTAGATTAGGACCGGAAAACGCGGGATTACATAATGGAGATCTGAGAAACGGCATTGTGGAAACTCGAAGTGGCAGCAGTACAATAGAATTTATTGTATAAATTAATTTATTGTTCGTGTTGGATGGAGCAAATGGATTATCGCGAAAATTGACGGTCCTGGGCACAGGAACGTAAGAGATATGGACAAGTGATGAAATGCTATCTTTTATTTCTTTTTTCTTTAATTCACATTGGCGCACAAAGTTAAATAGTATATTCATCGATCTGAACACGCGACGTGTAACAAACAATGATTATAACAATAATACTTACTAATAATAATAAATTGTTGTAATGTTAATGTCATGGCCCACTAGATAGAAATTATTCGGCCATTTGAAAGCGGTAATAAACAAAACGAGTAATTTAAAAGAAAACTACTGAAGATGGGTATAGGGAATGCTACAGCAAATCGGCATAGAATTTAATTGTACATCCAAAAATAGAAAAATGTACAGGGTGTTCTATTTGAAAAAATTATGTTTTGCAACATTCAAAATTCTTGGATATGTCACTAATTTTTAAACACCCTGTATAATGTCACTGAATTTTTTTTTCTATGTTTTGGTAAAACAATGTTAGTACTTGTTGATTTGAAAGTCGGAGATTTCTGATACTTAAATCAAGTGAGAATTAATCAATTACATACATGTAAATGTCAAAATTTTAACAAAAATCGTAATATCTTAGAAACAGTTGAAGATAGGTATAAGATACCCTAATGGTAATCGTCATAGAATTTTATGGTAAATTCAAAAATATAATAATATATAGGGTGTTCATTTAAAATAACAAGTTCGTGGCGACTTCCGTTAACCGAAGTGCAAAAAAGGTGAAAATATTTTAGAAAGAAAGTAAGTGCCAAATCGTTGCAAACCCCAATTTTTTAAAACTGAGGAATTTCGTTAAGCCGGAAAACTTCTAACCAGCCAGTTCCGTGGAAAACCCTGTATATTTTTTTATTTGATATAACTTCATTTTATTTTGTATGGTTCATTAACTATCGCACTTTTTTTTACTCAACATACGAATATACCTATTGAACCAGGAATTCTTTGTCAAAAGCACAAAATTCATTCAAAGACGTATCTGAGGTTAAATTTTCTAGGATTATGTCGTCACAAATGAAACAACTGGGGTGCATTGAAATGCTGAACTACAAAGGAAGTACCTGCAGCCTACTTGAAGGGAAAATAAAAGTCCCTTACTAAAAACCAAAGCATCGAAAAACTCCATATAAAAAATTAAAAAAAAAGTCATACGAAGTGTTCCGCAAAAGACTGTTAAAAGACTTTTCTGATCTATCTATTTGGCATTGAAGTTTTAGAAAGAATTACATGCATCACTGTCTTTAGGTCTTTTAACGTTTTATTGAACTATTAAAAAAAAAGACAGTTTTTCCCTTAAAAGACACTTTAGTAGCAAAAGCAAAAGAGGTGAAAATCTTGGATATTAGCAAAACAAAAATATGTGCAAAAAGTAACTAATATTGAGTAAAAACTATTTATAAAACAGTGTGTTTTGAGCAATTTAGTGAATGCCTTGTTAACTCCTAAATATAGCTTTCGTAAACAGTAAATCAGTAATAGACATAAGTCTTTTGGAGAAAATGCAAGAATGAAATAAAAGCAATTAAAGCTAATTTGCGGCACCTTCATATTCGTGAGAATGAAATAACAACTAGTTAGTTGAATTGACATTTTCGATTTTCAATCCCAAAAAAAAGTTAACAAAGAATAAATTTTATACCACAAATTAATTCCTACAGAGAAATAAAAATTGGAATTAATTCTTCCATTCTTATTTTATTCATTAATTCATTTGGTCGGTCAAATCTATTATAATCAACCAAAAATAAATAAAAAACGCATGAATTATAGACTCACATTATTTTGCTAATTCTTGTATACCCTATTTCTCACAATTTATTATATTATTCGTTAAACGGATTTTGAAAAGCACGCACGAACACTTTC
Organism: Protaetia brevitarsis; assembly: GCA_004143645.1. Lineage (NCBI taxonomy): Eukaryota > Metazoa > Arthropoda > Insecta > Coleoptera > Scarabaeidae > Protaetia > Protaetia brevitarsis. Next base: position 65,740 of record RXPK01003782.1, read on the forward strand.
CCGCCTAATCGAAAACCGGCATCTGCGTACGGCTCTTCCAAAAGCTACCGCTGTCAACGAGCGCGTTTAACACACTGACTACCACCTGACTGCATCCAAAGCACCAAGCTACTCCTGAATCCTTATTCGTCTCCCATAAAGTTTTTGGTATAATGCGCGCGTCAAGTGAAGCAGCGCTTATAATCAATTGCAGTTCGGTAGTTTCGTGCAACACATATTCGAAAAAAAAGTTGTTAAAAGCCATACGTAAATTTTCACATCAACATATTAAAAAAATATATTGAAAATCACAATTTTTTCCATTATTCCCCTTATACTCTTCAACCTTCTTATGTACTTACTCTTGTTTAATTTTAATGGAGATATTAGGTCTTGTAATTAGAATAAAAATTATAATTCTATTCTTTCAATACTATTGCTTCTATGTTTCGTTGTTCAACTTCCCAAAGTTTCCATCAGTAAAATATATAAAAAATAATTTTAAAATATATGTGTCAAATTATCGACATCTAGCGGTAGCACCGAAAAATTAACTCTTATCATATTTTATAGATATCTGTAATTTTACTTGTCAATTGACAAAAACATTTAACTGATTTTTAACACAAAATATACAGGGTTTTCCACGGAACTGGCTGGTTAGAAGTTTTCCGGCTTAACGAAATTCCACAGTTTTAAAAAATTGGGGTTTGCAACAATTTGGCACTTACTTTCTTTCTAAAATATTTTCACCTTTTTTGCCACTTCCGGTAACCGGAAGTCGCCACGAACTTGTTATTTTAAATGGAATACCCTATTATATTATTATATTTTTGAATTTACCATATAATTCTATGACGATTATCCATTAGGGTATCTTAATAGCCTATCTTCAACTGTTTCTAAGATATTACGATTTTTTGTTAAATTTTGACATTACATTGTTGTATGTAATTGATAATTCTTCACTTGATTTAAAGTGTCAGAAATCTCCGACTTTTGAAATCACAAGTAGTTACATTGTTTTACCAAAACGTAGAAAAAAAATTCAGTGACATTATACAGGCTGTTTAAAAATTAGTGACATATCAAAGAATTTTGAAAGTTGCAAAACTCAATTTTTTCAAATAGAACACCTGTACATTTTTTCTATTTTTGGATATAAATTAAATTCTATTGCCGATTTGCTGTAGCATTCCCTATACCCATCTTCAGTAGTTTTCTTTAAATTACTTCGGTTTTGTTTATTAGCGCTTTCAAATGGCCGAATAATTTCTATCTGGAGGGGCAATGACATTAACATCACAAAATTTATTATTATTAGCAAGTATATTGTTATAATCATTGTTGTTAACATCGCGTGTTCAGATTGATGAATTTTATTGTGGACTTAATGAATTAAGATAATATATAGGCTTTTTCTAACCTAGATACTATAATTTTTTTGGATTCCCTAGAATTGGTTCATAATTTTATTAAATTAAATATAATATATATGGGTGTTCATTTAAGATAACAAAGTTCGTGGCGACTTCCGGTTAACGGAAGTGCCAAAAAGGTAAAAATATGTTAGAAAGAAAGTAAGTGCCAAATTGTTGCAAAACCCAATTTTTTAAAACTGTGGAATTTCGTTAAGCCGGAAAACTTCTAACCAGCCAGTTCCGTGGAAAACCCTGTATACAATTAATATGAAAGAAATAATAATCTTATACTGTCTAAATGTTTTTCTTTGTCTTAAGAGATTATTTAATATATATATTTTTATAAATGTGCTGTTGTATATTTAAATTATAACCGTTAGTTGTTTGAAAAGTTTTGTAAAAATTCCAGAACACGAACAAATCTGTGATGTCTTCCATTTTTCGTAAAACTGATATCAATAATTACGTTTTGAATATGTTTATTTGTTTATTATTTATAATTAGTTTGGTATGTGAATATTTTTAGGACTTATTAAATTACTTTCATGAAAGAAATCGACTGGCCTAAACAGTTCTAAGTTCTCTGCTTCCTTTTTTTGGATTTTATGATCTTTTGATGCTTCCCTAGTAGCAAAATTTAAATTTCCCATAATTATTGTTAGTAACTTCAACAGAAAGACATCAAAGTAACTAGTAAACTAATACAAATCATTGGTAATTTCGTGTTTCAAGGTTGAAGTTACTAAAAATAATTGCGCGAAATTTAAATTTTGCTACTAGGGTTTAGGATTGGGGTGAATAGAATTATTTTTTTTCTAATTCAGATCACCTATTCAAAATATCACCGACAGCTAAGGCTTGGGAAATATTAATAAAGAAGGATTAAACATTTGCGAGAAATAAAAATGTACTCATGAGGAATTTGAAAATCTTCAATTTTTTGTACAAATCGTAAAAATCTTTAACGCTAAATTGAAAAGTATTTAATAAATGACTAAGGATATGAAAAAAAAATATATAGAAAGGTGATATACATATTTAAGCGAATTGTTTGAATTAGGGGCTGAGAATATATATTTTTTTTAATTTATTATTAATATAAGCTACCCTCTTGGCAAAATTTAAATTTCCCACAATTATTTTTAGTAACTTCAACAGAAAGACATTAAAATAACTAGTAATCTAATACAAAACCATTGGTAATTTCGTGTTTCAATGTTTTAATGTTGAAGTTACTAAGAATAATTGTGAAAAATTAAAATTTGGCCAAGGGGGTAGCGGGCATACTAATTAATCTTTTTTCTTTGAAAATATTAAAGTATTTAAACTAAATTAAATTTTTGTTAATTATTCTACGTTATTATCCATTATCTCAGATTTTTATTAGGTACCATCGAACACTCTTCTCTCAATTATATCTTTCACAAATTCAAAAGCAAGCAATACGAATCACCAATCGTAAGCTAAAGATCCTCCAGTTAAAGACCTAACCTTCGAACAAGCGTAAATACATATTTCCTTTCCAGTATGGAACACCAAAAGAGAAGAAAAAAAAACGATATTTCGCGAAGAACCACAACTGAATGGACACCGAAGTTCTGGATTTTCTTCTGGGAGCTAGTATTCGCAGATGCATCGTTTTCCGGTGCAAAGTTGCACGATAAATCTTCCATATATGTTCGCTCGCCCGTGTAAATACGACACATACGGGATCTGCTCGTAAAAACACCTTACTTTGAACCGGAAATTTCGATACAATGCGAAGAAATCTGTCCGTATAGGCAGTCCTTATTTTAAGAATTTATATCGTTAAACAGAGATGCATAAACAGGTTGATAGGACGAATCTATTATTAAAAGTTTGATTTGGGGGTAAAACTCATTTCCTACGAAGGAAAACGTTTCATTTATTTAGTTATTTAAATCAAAATCATAGTAGTGTGAATTAACGACTTGTCACTTTCATGTTCACCGCTTAAATTACTGCAATGCGGCTGTAGATCACTGACTTACCGGCTCATACCTAACCTCACCTAATGATAACGCATCGTATTTCTATAGAATTTTATTATTATAACAGAGGTGCATAAAGAGGTTAATAAGACGAATCTATCATTAAAAGTTTGATTAGGGGTAAAACTAATTTCCTACGAAGGAAAAGGTTTCATTTATTTAGTTATTTAAATCAAAATCATAGTAGTGTGAACGACTTGTCACTTTCAAGTACACCGCCTAAATTACTGCAATGCGGCTGTAGATCACTGACTTATCGGCTCATACCTAACCTCACCTAATGATAATGCATCGTATTTCTATAGAATTTTAATATTATAATACCTAGCACTGAAGCCGAATTTTGATTTAAAATCTGCACGCATTCTCACAGTTTCAAGTAATATTCATCACTTTAAGCATTATTATTTAGTGTTAGCTCTAGATTGGAAGCAAATTAGGAATTAAAATAAGTTTAATTGTAAGTAAAAATCTACTAATAACCTCAAAATTGTTACCTACTATGTGTAAATGTGTTTAAATTTTAAATCATCTAAACGGTAAGTGTATTTCTATCATAAAAGTTTTAATACTACCACTAAATCAGCCACAAACATAATGGAGAAAACCCGCGATGCAAATGTACGAATTAGTAAAGCACAGAAAATTGCCAGGCTTTGCTATCACTAATCCGCGGGCACAGTTTAGAAGAACAGAACTTCTAGATTAATTGTCGATTAATTCTACAACGACTGGGGTAAAGCAATTTATGAGAGTCGAGTAACCTTTTACAGATCTCAATTATAATATAGATCGGATAATAGAGGGGACCCATTAACGTCGTTTTAGTATGCCCGTCTGCGTATAATCTGATCTTTAACTTTTAATTACGCCATCAAGAAGAGTCGATTATTAGAAAAAAAAAGAAAGGGAGATGAAGAAGTAAACTGGCGGTTGTCTTCATTGAATTAGGAGCTTTTCGGTGGAAGTTAGAAAGTTATTTTTGCATCTCAAGATATACGTTACATATAAATTGGAAATTAAAATGGTTTTCGTAGGGTTAAAAAAAGATGCGACTTGTCAATTTGCGTGAAAATTTCCGGATTACCTATTCTTAACGACTCACACCGTATAATTTAAACAAATTTTAGAGAAACTCTACATTATTATATATACCGGGTGTCCAGCCTAAGATGCAACGGTCCATAGCCGATTTATTATTGTTTTGTTGGAAAAATGTTTCAAATAAATGTTGTCTCGAATCATATTCTACACATTTTAAAATTAGTTTCAGTAATGGCGGACTTCCGGTTGTACCGGAAGTAGATACTAACTTTATTATTTTAAATGGAACACCCTGTATATTATTGTACTTTTAGATTCCTTGTTAAATTTAAATAACAATACGTTAGGCATACTTTGGGGCTAAGTTGTATCGTTTCCGAATTACATGACGTTTTCCGAAAAAAAAATGACATTTGCAATGTCTGCGGTGTTTGGAAATATCTCCGGAAATACGAAAGTTATAACGATGCGGTTTTCAGTTTTCGCTTAATCATGAAACAGCACACGTCTTTTATTTTAAAATTGTTGCGTTTAAACTACAAAATTATTAAATAGGGCTCTGTAATTTTCGAATTCTAAAATCATGGATAACTTGATTTTTTTAAATTGAATGGTATAGCAATTTTTACATAAATGGATGTAAAATTTAATTTTCTTTCGATTTTATACGAGTGTCATTGTGTCTATCTCCAAAGGTTTTGGAGATATTCGCGATTTTTCAGCTTTTCATGATAGATACGTATTGCGAAACGCCGGCCACCCACTTGGCAAGTAATGTTGCAGATATCCCAGTAATATTACATTATTTACTAGACAGCGATGTTAAACAAAAACATGTTACTGAAATTTAGCAGCAACATTAAATAATGATGGAAATATTGCAGGCCATTACAGTAACATTTCAATGTAATCAGGAAAAATATTTTAAAACAATGTTGCAATAACAAAGACTTTGTTGTCAGAAATGTTGAGGTAATATTTAGTTGTAACATTGCCATATTAACAAAATTTACATTTTATAAAGTGTAAGATAGGTACTTATATATGTTTCTGCAAATTTAGAATTTTGAAAACACAAAACTAATAGAGCAAATTTTCTCTATAAAGTAAATAATGGTGATGAATTTTTTTAATATGTTTTGTAGCCTATAATAATCATGTTAGTGGGGTTGTGGTTGCGCACTGCGCACTTGTAAAAGTTAGTATCGCTTGCCACCACAAGTTCTTTTCGTACCGCGCATACACGAGTTGGCGTGAACCTGTGAACCCCCTCTTTCACAATATACGGTAATCGTGACTGGACAGGGCGTGGATAGGACCATCTTGGGATTGTGCGTCGCAATTATTTTGATGAGAAAAAATTCCCGTCAATAATGAATCAACATTATCAGGTAAGTTTTATTTATAATGCTAAAGTAGGTATGTCGATCCTTTCAAATTCATCGAAGATCTTTTAAGACAGATATGTATTATGTATATCATAACCTATATGTTTATAGTAAAACCTACCTGTTGTGCTATAAGGATGAGCAATGTCACGTAATGTCATTCTTAGAATTCATAGTAATTCTTGATCAAATACAAAGTTTACAATAATTATAAACAGTGTTATATATAAAATATGCAGCTTATCCTCAATTTTCATATAATAAAATAGCTTTTCTGATCTCTATTTTGACAGTGTCTTTTTTTTTAATTTCAGAGAGAATTAGAAAGATATTGTACTCACAGATATAGAATACGAAATAACTGTCATGGAATGGTTTCGTTATGCAAAACAAAGATTTGATAGAAAAACAGCAAAATGTTCAAAGGAATAAAATGCATTCGGGGCGTTTATCTTATGTGTTGTGAGTTTTTGTTTAGATTCTATTCATGTTAATTTATGTGCCCCAAAATCTGTTTCCAATACTGACGTTTTATTAAAATGAATTTAATGTACTTTTTTTAATCAATAAATGCCTTTATTGTCTTCTGTAAGCAGCATTTTACTTTTTAAAGTATTTATTAATGTATTTCGTTTACTTAAATAGCTATTTGTAATATTATTCTTAGTATTACTATTTAGTTTTACATAGAACTATATGATATATGATTGACCATTTTAATGTATCTGCAAAAATAACTACAAAAAAAGACTTATAGTGTTATATTATAAAAATGTCTTATCCATTATATTTTTCTGGCATTAATGTTTAATGTAATATTGTAATTTTAGTAAGTGAAGATAAATTCGTATAAACAGAGGGGCCCGATCTATCGAGGGTAACATGAAATTATAATACTAACATTGAATTTCAATAAGACTGATTGAGATTCCGGTTTATATTAATTAATATAACCTCTCGATAAACCTCAACAGCATGTTTCTTGTATAATGCAGCAAGAACTTTTGGAGTAAATAAAAGATCCTAATAGAAACATTAGTGTAGATATATTTATAGAAACATTTAATTGCCACTCTGTATCAATATTTCTCTTTAACATATGAGAAATGTTACGAAAAAGCTATACTTCAACATTAATCGTCATGTTAAAGTAATGTTACTCGAAGACCTCGTATTAACATTACTGGGAAATATTGTTTCGTAATATCGCTTAGGCGGACATTAAACAGTCGTAGAAATGTTACTGCATGTGGTACATTGTATATATTTTTGTAACATTTCGCGTTACAAGATAACATTTAGACGACGTTATAGTCATGTTATTTTGCCAAGTGGGTATACATTATTATACATATAAGTTAATTAAACAAATCTCATTTTCAAGCACGTTATAATAGTACAATAACTAACTTGTAACCCGTAGAGATTACACTTAATCAAATTACCCCAACATTCGGATGGCTAATTAAATTATATAAAATCGAAAACACAATTGCATGCAATCCTGTGTAACTATGAATAAAATAAGAGCCCTAATGTTTCAAAAGGACGTTAAGATTAATTAAACGTGAAAGTTGGTTACTTAATAATTCCGTCTGTACGCTTTAGAGGGGTGTGGTGGGAGACTAGCATGCAAATTTTCGCGCGAAAATCGTATTTTTTCCCCGACCGTCTCGCGCTTGAAATTTTCGCTCCGCAATCGTCGAAAAAGAATATAAGGGTGGCGGGGTAGTGAGAGGGAAAAGGCCCGAGCAACAAACGGAATTTAAAATGGCTGCGTCATCAACACGGGAACTTCAAAGAAAATTGGAGGAATTTTTGCAGATCTTGTAAATTGTGGAGCCCATACTAATTTTTTTTTTTCTTCTTTTCTCCTTCTCTTCGTCTTTCCACTCTTTTCCGTGCTCGTCTCTCTTTGGCCGTTCATAGATTTAAAGAATTTTTATATTCAAATCGCGTCCGAAGCAGAGCGAGACTTTATTGAATATGCCGAGGAATGGGCCAATTGAAAAAAAAAAGTATAAAAGAGTTACTAACTTCCAAAATTATCTTAAGAATACAGGGTGTATCAAATAAAAAAGTAAATTTTGTTTGGGTGTTAACTACACGACATATAAAGCACAAATCCGAAACCGGATTTCATCATTAAAGAATAAAAAAAAGTAAAATTTAGAGCCAAAAATTCTTTAGTCCCGGCCTGATGCAAGGAAACGTCATGTTAAGCACCCGCTAAACGTGGTATTATGTATAAATACATTGCACTCATTTAGTATTATTCTTAATGGTATGCCGTAAGTTCATTTAACGTCATTCTGAATAAATAAAGCCCCTTGTAAAAACAGCAAAACTGAGGCATTTTAAATTTCTTCTTTTTATAAAATAAACATTCCTTTTTTGTTAAGAGCATTCTACGTTAAGTGTACAAAGTATTATTTTTAATATCCTAATAAGACGTTCGAGTTTCACCGGATATGCGGCTTCAGTAGTTACAAAAAACGTAAATATTTTTCTTTTGCTTTGTCGAGTCGAGAGTTAGTTGTTAATAAACGGTACCACATGAATCTGAGTTATTTCTATTAGATTTATTTAATCATATAACGCAAAATAAATAGAATCGAATTACACAGAAATAAATGTAGATACAGAAAATTTTGCAAACACGCCTTTTTACTATGATGTCGCGCGAAAATGAATCTATACATTCCCGCGCTTTTGCCGATGCGTCAAGCTTCGATTTTCTTTATATGAAATCATGATGGTCCTGAAAAGGATCGTTTTTTTTTCGAGACGGGAAGAATTTAAATAAAATGTTCGAAGTGGCTTGCACTCCCAGCGACGATCCACACAAAACTAACAGCGGTAATGGCTGAATGATGGTGGTATGTGAGGGTATACTCGGGACAGCATTTAGGTTGGGCACAGTTGCGGCTCTAGCCCACGGCATTTACAAAATATTTTTTTTTTCGTTAATGCTTACAGATAGATCCCCTGTGCATTAAGACTTTTTGATCATATATGATTACAGCTGCTACATATTATTATATTTACCTCTATATCTGATACACCCCGTATAACACACAAATACGGTACTTACAGGATGTTCGTTAAAGGCCTTCTGATTTTGAGGGAGCTGATAGAACACGTCGTTATGATTGAGAAGCTCTATATGATACGCTACTAATGCTGCTTCCTTGTAAACTTCCAAAGATATTACTCTTATCGCATAAACTATTCCAAATGTTTTTTTTTAATGAAAATATTAACATCATAGACAAGAATAATACTACTAGAAAGAGTTTAAACTACTGCGCATTCGTGAACTTTCAGGTTGAATAGGAATCGCCATTTTGATGCATGCCGTGTCAAACAGATCAACTGTTGCGGCAGTATTTTGCTTTGAGAAGCTTCTATATCGTATTGGTTTTAAGATGATTCTTGCGTTCTTGTAGATATACTGTAACTGTACACTTATATTTACAGTGTTACTTAGACTAAAATTTTGTACAATAAGTTGTATTTAAAAAAAAAATTGCACTACTTCACATACACTTATTAAAGCCAGAGTACACCGAGTAAGGACAAGAGAGGAGTTATAGCGGTCCAAATTTCTAAACCTAACTTCACACAAACAACAGCTTCCCAAAATGGCAGTTTGTTATTGTTTACGTTCGTATCTACACAAATTAGTTTACTCATCCGTTTAATCTATATGATTTACTTGTTTTATTTATTTATTTTACGTATTTTATTAGTTTTGAATTACCCCTGCAGTTTTAAAAACATTTAATGAACTATGATATTCTTGTGTAAAAGGTAAGATCGGTGGCCAGTGGCCATAACATTTACATACTTTCTTATATATTATATTGTTAGGTTTAAGTGAAATAACTCAAATAATCGTGAAAGAAGACACCAATGGGTATCATGTTGTAGTGCCAGTCACTCTCGCAAGATAAATTTTGATGCTGACGATGGTCGCAGTTTCTTGGGATTTCCGAATGAATCAAATATATATGACACGACAAGAATTAAGAAAGTACATGAATAAGAAGAACTATTATCGTTGTGCAGAGATTCCTAGGTCACATTAAATCAATTTATTTGTTAGATACATATTTTAAGCTAGATTGCTATTTATCGCAGTAACTAACCTAATTCATTTTATGTTCACTTTTTAAAATAATGTGATTTTGGTTTGAACTGCATTATGCTGGTATAAATTTTAATCGCATTTATTGATATTATAGACAATTCGATATTATATAGTCTACGTCTGAACTCTATCCACTTGTGCACCCCCGGACATTATTGTTGACAAACCAGTGCAGGGTCGGATGTTAGAAATGAAGTAGTCGAATAGAAAGGAACAATCTTTGTATCGCACAGAACGATATAGTCATAACTCTTGAACCCTAATTAAAAGTTATTGTGTATTCGGGTCAGAAATTTAAAAGTGCCTTCCACCGATGCTGTTGCATTTTTATTAATTTATTTGAGAAAGAACCACATTATATTTATTCCTGGAAGAATCTTTTACACTATAAAAATATAAACAAAGATTTATTTCACAAAAAGGAAAGAATATGAACATAATTATCGTAAAACACTTGCAAATATATGTATTACTTAATCGAACATTATTTTACTAGAATCGTGTTTTCTATTACTATAAACTGTTCATAAATATTTACAACAAAATCAGAATAAAAAACGCATAGATTTGTGTATTTTTTTAATCTATTTTTCTACTTCCTTTAAAATATAAATTATTCTACACGTTTGAAAATTCCCGGCAACAGCTTCACAAAATGGCAGCTGGGCTTGAAGGTCATTCAAAACGGACCACTCAAGAACAATGGATTTTTGCGAACATGTCCTTAGTGTAATATACTGTGGCGGCAGTATTTTGCTTTGAGAAGCTTATAAATCGTATTATTTTTAAGGTTATTCTTGCGTTCTTGTAGTTATATTGTAACATCTCATATTTACAGTGTTACTTAGACTAAAGTTTTGTACAAGTTGAATTAAAAAAAAAAATTGTTGCACTACCTCACATACACTTATTATTAAAGCTAATTTATAATTTCCATTGTCCCCTTGACAATGGACCCCGACACCAATTTCACATCATATTTCATTCATTTGAAAGCGCGGCAGAGTCGAACAGTCGTACAACATAAAACATAATGAAAATCACCTCGGTATGAATTCTTTTACCTCTGATCGGATTACTCGACGCCAGCGACCTTCAGATATGATTTTACCTTTATCATGTACAGGCAGCATATCTCATTTTTATTTAAATCATGCCGGAAGAGTTCCGCGTCAGTTCGGAAATTCGCGTATTCCCTGGAGTCAACGTAAAATAGGGAATTACACGGTCTGGAGTGGCTTTATTTCTGCATCCGCTTGGCGCTATTGCAGTTTGCGGAATTATCTCGACTGAAAAAAAAACGAAACAGGGTTTTTACGAGTATTTTCCCTGCAATTTTTAACGATAGACGATAAAAATCGGCATATCTTTTTAGCATGATAAGAGATGGGATATCGATTTTGAAATTGCAAAAAGATTGATAAAAAAACGCGATCGTCTTATAATATTTATATATAAGTACATATTCTTATAAAGAATATGAGATAATGATTTAAACTTTCAGGAAAATAATAGTAATAATAGTAATCACAATACTTACAATAACTATCATTTTATTCGACAATAAATTTGATTTTAAGATATACTAATAAAAAAGACATTGTTAAACAAACAACAGGATGAAAAGAAAATAAAAATAATTCACTTTTTAATTCTTTCTCGTATTTAACATTATATTCTTTGATAAAGAAATTAAGAAGTTTTGTCAACAAGCAATTCTATACCAATTGACAGACATTTAGACCGCACTACCGCCATCTCTACTTTAATATAAAATTTAAAAGTGTTTATCGACATCATATTTACAGTTATCTGTAATAGGATTTAATCTTAAAATTTTAGTCATAATGATCCTAACCTTTTATGTTAAAGTTAAAAGTAAAAACCTCAATTTTCACATTTACTAATTATTCTAAGCGCTTTATGTATGATATATACTTGTACTGTAAATTAAAAAGAAAATCTATATTATATAAAATTACATTTAGGAGAAATGATGATTAGCGCGAATTCTCGACTGTATCTGTCAATTATTGTTTTTCTATACGTTCCTTCCCAAAATAATTCACAACAAATATGTCCACTTCAAAGCGAAGATGTGAACAACATATAGGCTTTTACCGGTTATATTCGTAGCTCCCAGAGAACTTATGTAGACTTCCAACGTTCGAAAAAATTCTACACTAATGTGAAGCAATGGAAGACACTGCCGATTTAGAATTAAGGACAGTGGAACATTCGATTCCTCTAGATGTTTTGAGCGATCTTATATCGTAAGTACGCAATTATTTATATCCGATTCACAATGATGGTAATGTTGAATTAATAAAAAAAAAATGCGTCTACTGTTGTTAATTATTTCATGATATTAATTGATATTATGGCTGTAGTTCTGTATGTATGGTAATCTGGAAATTTATTATCGGTAGAGAAGATTAAGTTATAGCTGTGAGTATAATACTAATAATTAGTTGTATTCGTTTTACATATTTGATTAAAGTGAGTAAATCGGAGCAAACTAAAGTAACTGAAGGAGTGATATTGAAAATAAATAAACCGATCAATTTTAGGTTTTAGGTTAGTTTCCTATTTGGTTCATTTTGACTGATCATCTGACTCAGATTTGCTGATGGTTACTGAGGGGAAGGTTAATTTTATTAGTTCATTTTGGTAATTTTATTTTATATTTTTACAATTACACTGCTGACGATAAATAAAATACTTTGAAAGTATAACTTGGGTCACGATTCAAGAGATAATAATTGTATTTAATAGTTGCACAGTAATAATTTATATTGTTATAAAAGGTAAGGGATTACAAGTAAGTTAATCTTATTCAAATATTGTAGAATTTAGTGCTTGATTTACTTTTAGTAACTTTATTTTTACAGTAACATTGCTAGTTGTCAGAAATGTCAAATTTATTATGTACATAACCTAGAAATAGTACTCTTTAGAGTGTTTTTTCGCTATGTATTATTCATTTTCGAAGAAATAAAATAAACATTTTGCACTCAATGAAAAATAAACTTTTCATTAATGCGCTTATGAAAGGGGAAATGCTTCCACGTACGGAATTTAAATTATAGCATATGATCATTGTGAATCGGCAATCAAATCGGAATGTCACCGATTTCTAGTTTTTTTTTTTTGTTATTATTATAGCCGTTTCATCATTAACGTACCAGATTCCGCTAAACAGAACCTCATAAGAATTTGTTTTCAAATAGAGTTGGCCTATTGGTATTATTTAGATTTTTACGTTTCGAATGAGACAAAACTTCGGGGCTGCACGTTTAAAGAATTTGCCTCACACGTATTTCAGCATCTTCCGTTCTTACAACCGGATTTGGGGCGTTTGGACGTAATTTTAGAGGAATGGAGGGATTATAAACAATCGGTTCCTACATACGGTGCCATCTTATTAAGTGAGGGCAATACACACGTTTTGCTTGTACAGAGTTATTGGGCAAAATCTTCCTGGGGTTTTCCGAAGGGGAAGGTGAATGAAGATGAAGACCCGGCTCACTGTGCCATAAGAGAAGTGTATGAAGAGACCGGCCTTGATATAACTACTTTTATAGATCCGGAAAATTATTTTGAGGCTGTAATTAACGAACAACTAGTCCGTTTATACGTGATAACGGGAATTTCTAGGGATACCAAGTTTCAACCGCGAACTCGCTACGAGATCAAGGCCTGCGAATGGTTTCCCGTTGCAGATTTGCCCAACAACAAGAAAGATAACACCCCTAAACTAAAGATGGGCGTCAGTCCGCACGCTTTTTTCATGGTACTGCCGTTCGTGAAACGGATAAAAGGTCTGCTGAGTGTGCCGAAAACGAAAAGGCAACGACACAAATCCCTAAGTTTCAGCGAATCAGAGAGCACGGGGAAATCAAAACTCAAACAGACAGTAGTACAACGTTCCGATTCGAATGACCGCAACCAAAAGGAGGAGAACAAGAAGAAGGGCCATTCTAAACGGCAGCTGTTCAATGACGACGAATTTATATTCAGCGCCCCTCGTGGTTGAATTTTAAATTCGATAGAGCCGCCATCTTGGAATGCCTGCCTTAAAACGCTCGATTTATTTACGTAGAAGTGTTTTTTTTTTGCTTTAATTTCATTCGATCAGGTGATTTCTGCACTTATTCTTGTTGCCTAGAGATTTAGCGTACGTTATTATTATATTCCTTCCTCGAAATAAGGCGATTAAGGATGTAGGCATCAATATATAGTTCGATCTGCAACAGGAGTTTTCAAACAAAATTTAAATTTCCCGCAATTATTCTTAGTAACTTCAACAGAAAGACGTCAAAATAACTAGTAATCTAATAAAAAATCATTGGTAATTTCGTGTTTTAATGTTGAAGTTACTAAAAATAATTGGCGGGAAATTTGAATTTTGTGACCAAGAAGCAAATAAATTGTTTTATCCTCACTTGTTTTATTTTAGCGTTTCTTTCTGGAATAAAGCAAGTTACTTTTCCCGCATTTTTATTTTTAAATTACTCTAAAAATTGCGAGCATTTATAAAAGCTTGTTCAGGATTACATTAAGATAGAATCAAATACAGTTCGATAATTAAATCAAAGTAGTTAGCGAGAACATTAAGATAAGAGAATTACGCGTAATTGTTTATTACTCGGACAGAATATAGAAAAAAAAATACTAATTTCTTCAATCAATAAATTCAAATTTCCCGCAATTATTCTTAGTAACTTCAACAGAAAGACGTCAAAGTAACTAGTAATCTAATACAAAATCATTGGTAATTTCATGTTTTAATGTTGAAGTTACTGAAAATAATTGGCGGGAAATCTAAATTTTGTTACCAAGAAGTAATAAATTGTTTGATCCTCACTTGTTTTTGTTTTAAGCGTTTCTTTCTGGAATAAAGCAAGTTATTTTTCCCGGATTTTTTTTTTTAATTGACTCTCTAAAAATTGCGAGCATTTATAAAAACTTGTTCAGGATTACATTAAGATACAATCAAATACTGTTCGATAATTAAATCAAAGTAGTTAGCAAGAACATTAAGATAAGAGAATTATGCGTAATTGTTTATTACTCGGACAGAATATAGAAAAAAAGATGCAAATTTCTTCAATCAAGAAATTCAAATTTCCCGCAATTATTTTTTTTGGTAAATTATAGGTTTGTTCGTTGGTGCTACACTTTCTACACTAGCTTGTGATTAAAATAGGATAGAAGATCCACTCTTTACGTATCTGAGAGAGATAAAAGATGCACCAGTGTAATTGGTGCAACACCAACGAACAAACCTTATGACTTTTACTTGTTTTTAAAATTGCTTGTCAAATTATAAAATAATAATTGAGTAATATCGAAACATATTTCATTATATATTTGTTGTCTTAATTATCAACGGCAAGATTTAAAAATTCAAAAAGCCAAGAAAGGCTGGCAAATTACTTTACTTTGCAATTGAAAATAGTTGCAGAATGCAATATCAGAGAATATTACAGCATCAGATTTGCTTACAATTAGCTGTCAGTAGCGCCATCACATATCAATTTGTTGTACTTCCAGATCAAGCATTTGTTCAAAATGTTTACTCTCGAAACTCCTAGAATATAATCTATTATAGAAATCGTTTAATATTTAAGTTACATACTGGAAAGAAATTTAAAATTTTGTTTAGTAGGATAATTATTAGAGTTTAAAATACTTATGTCATCAAGCGTTAAAATAATGAATCTTATTATGAGAGAATACAACAGTTTTGTTATTGGAACCATAAATAAACATAAAAGAATAAAAATTTAATGAAAAAAAAAACGATTTCTTGAAAAGAGGCTTGCTTGGAGGTATCACGCTATACTCTACAATAGGTATCAAAACTTTGCAAACCTAAGCGATTTTATGTTTCAAGTATATATCTACCTTTCACCAGGATATAAAGATTCTTTTTCGGAAATATTTTCCCTTAATGAACAAAAATCGATTTATTTTATACGAGATAAAACCATAATTTTGAAAAACCGTTACATATATGACGCACACATTAATATCCATATAATTAAACAACCAAATCTTATATAGTACAAAGTTTAAATGTCTATTAAGGCAGTAGGATTTCAACATTAAAAAAACTGTTTTAATTAGCGAAGACGCAGGTATAAATTAAGGACCAAGGTAACATAATGTGGCATCAAGCTAGACCAAGCGTAGGTATTGAAATCAACTGTCAAATATTAGCTTCGCAGCTATCAATAGAAACTATAGGAATATTTAATAATTCATTGTCAACACGTATTATTTATATATTATTACATCAGAGTTCACGTGAGTTTCATTTCTAGAGAATACGCATGCAGATTTTCATTTTTCCTTCACATCATGAAAGCATGTAAATCATAGACAAGGATAAAACATTAGATAGCGAATCAACCTGCGCGAGCGTACATCAACTTCGAGGCAGCCATTTTGATGCATCTCAGGACCGTACTGTTGTCAGAGCCGCACTTAGAGCTGTTACTTTTTTTATGCGTTAGTTATTTGTGTTTTATTTTGTTAATTTAAAATAGGTGTTTATGTTTAAGTGTATTATAGGAAATTGATTACGAACATATAATATTTAAACAAAGCTTTTTTATGTTATGTAATTGGTTGAACGTTTTGAATTTACTACCGTGGACTTCTCCTGCATAAATAACATATTAAGCAGTCATATAACAATGGACTGAACCTATGCATTACTGTGAATTGAAAGATATTGGTTTTGGTTTAATATAGAAAATAAGAACATAATAAATATATTCAATTAATTTCATTCCTAATCCTATTATACTAAATATTTCACTTAATTTACATCGTAGTGATACTTTTTTATGATAGCTTAATAATAATAAAGCCAAAAACAAAATTCAGACTTAAAAAAAAAAGAATATCGGAAGCAAACTTAAATTCTATTGACGATTATGATTAAGTAACATTGTATATATTATTCGCTGTCTAATGTATACATATAATTTTACCAAAGCCTTACAAATTGAAGATGTTAACTTCCACAATACATATTTATATAATACGTAGTAAGAAATATAGGGAATATTCATTACAGTGATAACACAGGTTTCATTTCATATTATATATTTTTAGATATGTATACATGATACATTTTTAATATATTTACTTAAGTCAGTAAGAAGTACAATTTTGAAAATAATTAGCGATTACCTTAGAGAATATTGGTATCAAATAACAAAGAAATAAAAATCAACGATAAAAAATTTGGATTCCTCAGCAAAAGGATACCATTGTTTTTATTAAGTTTTTGTTGCTTTGAAAATATTTGATTGCAGCTTATACGACTTTAAATTCAATGATGATACTATAAGAACATCTTTTCCTCCTTTCATTATTATATCGGTAGGTTGAAAATGTTATAAACACATAAACAATGTTTTCGTCCATTCAATATCCTGCTGACCAATAACATTCTTAAAACTTTTCTCCATTTAGAAGTCCACACAAATGGTCTAATAGATGTGTGTGACCGATGGAAAATTATTTACTCTCTGGTAATATTAATCTCCTGGTCATTTTATATTCAGGATCACGTCAATATGCTATCTGGAAATATCAGGAAAATAAATAACTGCGTCTATATCACAAAATAACGTACCTTCCAGTAGAAATTCCAATATTTAGAACCATTTTTCAACCTTTTTGATTACTTTTAAAGAATGTATAAACTATAAAGAAATATATAAACAAAGGGTAAACGGGGAAACTAAGCATATTGAAGTAACCAATATTCATCTATTTTATAACTTAAAGTGGTATAAATTAAAAAAAAAGTAGCTCCTGCTGGCACATAACCTCGATGCCATTACATTGCACGTACATATGTAGCTTGTATAATAAATTGTGATCCATGAATTGGCGAATATTTGCAGGTTGTTCACTACACATGCATCAAAGTGGCGGCATCGAAATGATGTAAAAATTTTTAGATGCGCACTCGTCTATTCGCTATCTAAATGTTCTATCCTTGTCTATGATGTAAATACACATATGTATGTAACCACCATTTCATCTAATTGCAACGGAAGAAAAAAAAACATTTTTTCTCACACCTCGTATATCATCGGCCGTACGACAGCGCCCCCTACAGTCGAACAATTCAAATCGAACTTCGCGTACTTTACCATTCGCCTTTTGTGCGTTGTTTTCAACGAGTACAGCGTCGACTGTGGCCGTGTTGTGCGAGCGAAGTACGTTTTTGTGGAATTAAAACGTCTTCGACGCCTCTCAGTACCAGTGTAATCGGGTATGTTGGTATGTGTGCGTGTTTTTCACAATGGCTGCCACTCTGACACCTGAAGAAGAAGCCGTAAGTTGATTTTCAATATTCCTACCATATCTACCTACATGTTATAAAGTATTCCGTTGATACGTCGAACATCTAAACAGCCAAGTCGTGCATGTCTCATTTCTTCAGTCAGCTTAATAAATACCTACTTTACTACTACTTGTGTGATATCTACCTACGCGTATAGAGTCGAGAATTTTTTAAGGCTCTTGTAGGCGAATTTGTTTAAAAACTAGTTTTTTTTGTGGAGCTTAAAATGGCGGGTAAATATTGATAACGAAATCCCGGTATTTAAATGTAATTTACAATAAGCTTTTCGGTGTTTAAATTTGACACGATTATTTACGATTTTTCTTATTATCAAGTATGCATTTCCTCTAATAATTGATAACATTTTTAACTGGAAAACCGGCCAACCATATTTATATAACCATCTGGAAATAGACGATAAGATGTATCATCAAATATTTTTTTTTTTTTGTGTATACGTAGGCAGATAAGATTAAATTACTAGATTTACTAAGGTATAAATATGTATGCTTATAATTACATACCTACATATAATATATAATCATGTAACGTATATTATTTGTTCTATATACAACGAAATGTAAATATTATTTCCTCTCAAATTACATACATTCGGTAGCGATAATATTTTATTGATTACGATATCAATATATTAATTTAATTGCTCCATAATGTAAATTATACGGTTAATAAGATCGAAAAAATGATGCCCTAAATATTTTTCTTGGAAAATCCTTTAACGTTTTATGTTTTTCTTATTGGACTAGCGTTCTCCTCTTCATAACCTTTACCCCGCTTGCATTCCATAAATTCCGTTGAATTATATAGAAACAGGGATGTTGTATTGATTCCGGATAGTCAGCACAATAAATATTTGCAGATTTATATGTCGAAATTTAAAATTGAAAATGTGTCAATTTATAAAACTATTTTTTTTTTGTTTGTGTGTAAAATAAAGTATTATAATAAATAGTTATCGGGTCTTATTCAGATTTTCATCATCAATCTTTACTTTATCGTATATAGGTATTAGGTACCTTCTCATTAACCCAGAAATTTAGGAGTGGAAGGTTTATGCTATGGCGTTTATTTTTACACAGCCGATATAATGAGGACGCAAATAACCGTTTCCGGTACGAGCGATGTGTTGCCGAGAGAGCAACTTCCGGTTATTGGTGTAGTATTCGCTCTTGGAGCATTAAAGAGATTTTATATAGGAGAGACAAATCGTTATTGGTCCACTTAGCATCCTTGTTTTGAGATGTGTGATGATGTGAGTTGCAATTTCAAAACAAAACTATAATAATCATGTTCCTTATTGATTCATACTCCTTAAGTTTAGATGTTGTGTCTTATTATTGGAAAAATCAACTTATTTGTATCAGGATTACAAGCAGATTTTCCACGATAATACTTTTTGGATCCCACAAATTATCGATAACAATAAAAAAAAATTTGCTGCACATCAACGCTAAAATCACCAAGTTGGTCAAGGTCTGCTTGGCCTATCGGTCATTGACCAAACTCCGAATTAACAATTGTATGCTAATCAGTCCCCCACATTTGATTAAATTACTAATTAGCCGTAATTTTTGTTTCATTGTTTCAAAAGCGGTCGCATTCAATTAAACCCACTAGAGCAATATGGAAATGAAGCATTTTTCTAAATCTCGACTTGATATTTTTATTCGGATATTCGTTTTCTTAAAGATCTTCTGATGTTAAAAAAACAGTCCTGCCTTATATCTGATTATTGTCATTGTCTGATATTGTCATATACGCAAGAGGCAAATTTGAGAATACCCTCTGTGACATAGTTCAAAGAGGTTTGAACTTCACGAGAAGATGGTGTCAATCGATGGGACTCAATGTCAACCCCACTAAGACAACCCTAGTAGCATTTACCAGGAAAAGAAAATCCAATCTTAGAACCATAAAACTGGATGGGCAAAATATAGAATGGAGAGCAGAAGTTAAATATCTAGGCCTTACCCTAGACAATAAACTCCTATGGAACAAACACGAATTTGAAGTAACCAACAAGGCCAAAAGAACTCTGATGGTGTGCAGAAACTTTGCAGGGAAAAATTGGGGATGCAACCCAAAAATACTGCTTTGGATGTATACAGCGATAGTGAGACCGATCATCACCTATGCATCAGTAGCATGGAGCAAAAGAACTAATCTGTACACCGCGAGAATTAACCTCTCGAAAGTGCAAAGATTAGCATGTGTATGCATAACGGGGGCTATGAGAACTTGCCCAACAGCAGCTATCGAAGTAGTATTGGATCTTACCCCCTCCATATTGTAGTAGAGGGCGCGGCAAAAAGAACCACACTCAGATTGGTCAAGGAAGGAATGAGTAGGCATAGGCCTCAATCTCCTGACGGTGATCAAACCTGGGATATGCCCCGGGATGATATGTTAAAAATATTTAGCTTTGTGAAAGAATTCACCATAAAGCTAAGTAACAGGAGCGAGTGGGATCATGACACCATCTTGAACTTGAATAGAAATGTCATCAAATGGTACACTGATGGCTCCACAACGGCAGAAGGAACTGGAATAGGAATATATGGGCTAGAACTACATATTCGAAAGCTTGGGAAAATACCAAGTATATTTCAGGCGGAAATACACGCTATTGGAAGATGTGTTCAGTTCATTATGGATGGGAACTATCGGAAGCAGGAGATTATCATCGTGTCTGATAGTCAAGCAGCCATCAAGGCGCTGAACTCATATGAAATCAGCTCCAAGATAGTCTGGGAATGCCTAGGGAAACTAAATGAGCTAGGCAAAAGAAATAAAGTAACCCTCCTGTGGCTTCCGCGTCACACAGGAGTGGAAGGAAACAAAATAACGAATAACCTCGCAAAAAAAGGGGCTGGAATGCCTTTGTAGGGCCTGAACCCTTTGCGGGTTAAGTAGCAGTACAATACTGAAGAAACTAAAAATGGAAATGGAGCAGAGAAAATCCAGTTACTGGGAAATCTCCAGGGAATGAGGCAAAGTAAAATTCTTCGGGGACTTATAACCAGAAGAGGTTTACAGAATGCATCAACCTGAGTAAGAACAATGTTCGCATATTAACAGGAATACTTTCAGGCTATTGTAGACTGAAAGGACACCTGAGTAAGCTTGGATTGGAAAAAGATCCTGAATGCAGATTTTGTGGAGAACATCCATCCACCTCCTCTCAAACTGCGTAGCACTGTGCAACTCGGAGGCATTGTACCTGGGAGCATGTGAAATCGAAGAGGGAGACTTACCTAGACTGGGGCCCTCTGACATCCTACACTTTCTAAAAGGAATAGGATTGGAAGGCCAGCTGTAAAGCAGCAAGAATAGGGGACACAATAGATCTTTTAGGTCACAGTGTAACACCACCTTTCTATTACATACATACATACATATTTCTGATTACATTGACAGCTTCTTGATTTTTTTCAAGCAACTCAATTCTTTCCTTGTAAACTGTTTCCTTCATATTAGACCAAACAGCGAAATCTAGGGAGTTAAAATCTGGACTTCTACGACACTTCCACGACCAAACCATCGATGTGGAAATTGTTCGTTCAGATACTCACGCACAAGCAGAGAAAAATGTGGTAGCACTCCATCGTGCATAAACCACATATTTTGCCTTTGTTCAAGTGGTACATCTTCTAGCAGCCCATTTAAACTTTGTTTAAGAATATTTGTGTAGTTGACCGTTCAGATTCGGTGGAAGTTCAAAGAGGGACCAATGAAAACATCAGATATTATGACGAAAACACTCAGTTTCTCCCAGGCGATTATAAACATTTCTAAAAAGTTTATGATTTAATTGTAAACGTTTTTGAGTGCCTAAAAACCGATACAGTACACACATCATGACAGATGTATTTTATTTGTCATTACTGTTAAGAATTCTAATTAAACACCACGTTTACTTTTAACTGATTATAATTAACTGTTTTTACAAATACATTAACGACATAACATCATGTTGTTTACTAATTATATTATATATTGTAACGTTTTTCGGTTCTTAAAACGTTGTCGGGGTTTTAGAAAAACACACAGGCGATATATTTAAATTCACTTATTCTATTAACACTATTACGGTAATTAAAATCTATTAAAAATGCTTATTAACTATATCACTTAACCACTAATGTCTTTATTTATGTAAACGATATTTATATTACATGTACTAATTCAAACGCGACCGCACTATCGAACTCGTATCGATTGACTGCCTCCTGGCCAACCCGACGCGTTATTTATAGCTGGCGCGAACGTCCAGATTGTTCGAGGGCCTTCTAGAACGTCCTCGAAGATTCTGGAGAATATTCTCGAATCTTCGACCCGGTGCTGCCCTCTGTTATTCGTCGTAGGTAGTTCTCTTCCGCTATGCCAGCGCCATCTAGGGACGCTTATCGGAACGCCAGTTGAAAAGTTGGCGCTCGTTACACTGCTCCCTCCTTAGATCTGTCCCGTCCCGGAACAGGAACTATCACCTCCATGAAGATACGAACAGTTCTCTCCATTCTTACACGACGAGGTCCGGAAGAAATAGCACGCTACCGTTCGTCGCCTCCCTTCTGCTGACCGCGGGTTTGTAGCTGCATACTAGGAACTCTATTCAGTATATCGGAAAATTTCTTCGAGCATGTTCCTTACGACCCTCCAGTCCAAGCCATCCAATCCACAGCCTATTTTTGCACCCTGATCTTATTGATCTCCAGCTCAACAGCTGCTCTCTTAAACTTATCAGGCTGTCCCACATCGTCCGGTAGTTGGCTTGCCAACTGAGGCTCTTTGGTCACCAAGTAGAATAAAGGCCGTTTCTTTCCTGGCAAGTGCAGAGCCTTGCCCACCTCAGGGTTCAGGCTTCGGAGATCTTGGACACCACCAAATTTCTTCTTGAATACGGTAGCTATCCCCTTGCCCATTCTTAAATCTTGGGCAACGCAATGTGCTAACGCGCACCCTTCAGGAGCCAAAAACAATCCTCCTGAACTCCGTTGTTACATCATGACGCACTTTGCGGCCATTCCCATACTTGTCCATAAACTCCTCATAGCTGAGTTCTTCTTCGGGAGTCTACAACTCGGACCATCTGCTCGTCCTCTTGATTGTCCCCAAGATAAGGAGCTAGGCGATTAAAATGCACCACTCTTGCTTTACCATTGGGTTTCTTTCTGATGCGATAGATGACGTCATTAATTCGCTTTATCACTTCGTAAGGCCCGTCCCACGATCGTTGCAGCTTAGGTGAGAAGCCTCGACGTCGCTGAGGATTGAACAGCCAGACCAGGTCTCCAGACTGATATCCGCCTTCATTTGCTCTGATGTCGTAGTGTTCCTTCATGCGGTCGCTTCTTTCATGGATATTCGCCCTCACCCGATCGTGAATATCATCCATTCGCCTCCGCAAGTTCGAAACATAGTCATCTCCAACTACTTCTTCATTCGGTTAAAGCCGAACTTAAGATCGCATGGTAAGCGCAGTTCTCGTCCAAAAAGAACACTAGATGGACTTTGCGCAGTGGTTTCGTGGACCGATGCTCTATACGCCAGCAAGAATAGATGTAGTTGTTGGTCCCAATCTCGCTGGGGGTCTGCGACAACTTTTGATAGATACTTGATAACTGTCCTGTTCATGCGCTCCACCATGCCATCTGATTGCGGGTGCAAGGCAGTTGTTCGGGTCTTGCGAATACCCAATATTTTGCACATCTCTTGAAACACTGCTGATTCAAAATTCCGTCCCTGGTCGAGTGAAGTTCAAGCGGCACACCAAACCGACTGAAAAGTTCTTTAACTAAAGTCTCAGCAACGTTACAGCTCCTGATTTGGTAATGCGTAAGCTTCACCCATTGCTGAAGTAGTCCACTGCAACCAAGATGTATTTATTTCAAATTCCGTCCGTGGAAAATGGTCCGGCAACATCAATCGCAATCCTTTCAAAAGGACTGCCAACGTTGTATTGCCTCATAGGGCCCTCTTCTTGGGAAGTCCATTGGCAGCGGCGCAAGTTGTACATCTCCGGCACCAGTCTTTCACGTCATTCTTGCAATTAACCAATAGAATCGCTCTCTGACCTTCTCTATAGTCTCCGGACTCCAAGATGCCCTCCCGATGTTCCATCATGAAGAGTTTTAAAACTTCGGAATTCTTGCTTTCGGAACCACAATCTGAAGTCTGCTATTGGTCCCAGCTTCGTCTTCTAACACTCGTCTGAGAAGACCATTTTCCATTACCAAAGAGCCCCACTGAGCCAATACGATTTTAGCTCTCGCGAATATGGTGCTACCGTTTCCAGTTAGGCCGCGCTTCTTGCATCTTCCACTCCATCACACGCTTCAAAACTTCGTCAGACTCCTGGTCAGCTCGGATTTGTCTTCAGTCCATCTATCATCTATGACAGTAGTCCTCAAGCAGGTTGCTTCATTTTCTCTTCGGCACGACAGCAGTGCGTACAATCCTTGGAACAGGGTCTCCTCGATAGTGCGTCAGCGTTTCGATGACTGGTTCCAGGCCGATGTTCCGAATCAAAGTCATACTCTTCAAGACGCTCTATCCATCTGGCAACCTGCCCTTCCGGATTCTTGAAGCGTAGCAACCACATCAATGCCGCATGGTCGTTCTTAACAAGAACTTCCTCCATAGAGATATTATGAAAGTGCTCTATAAGACTTAACTACGGCCAACAGCTCTCTCCTGGTCACACAATAGTTGCGTTCCGGTTTCGACAGCACTTTGCTGAAGTAACCGAGCACTTTTTCGTGCCATCTTGAAACGTGGACAACACGCCTCCGATGCCCACGTTGCTGCGCATCAGTATCCAAAATGAATTTTCCTTCAGCCTGTGGATAGCACAAGATGGGCAGTGGTCAGCATCTGTTTCAATTCTTCAAAGGCATCCTGGCAGCTCTTCTCCCAGACGTAGTCTCTGCCCTCTTCATTTAGTCGTGAGAGGCTTGGCGATGTTAGAAAATCCAGGAACGAATCGTCGTAATAAGTGCATAGCCAAGAAAACTTCTATTTCATGCTTGTCCTTCGGAGCCGCCAAGACTTGACCGCTTCTATCTTCCCTGATCAACCGACACTCCATCCTCTGATACTACGTGGCCGAGGTAGTGCACTTGCTTCCGAACAGGTTGCACTTTTGGGGTTAAGCTTCAAATTCGCTCCTTTCAATCGCTGAAATACTTGCTCAAGTTCTTCAAATGGTCCTCAAAAGATTTTCTAAGACAATTATATCGTCGAGGTATACCAAGCAAGTTTCCAGGATAGTCCTCTCAGTACGTTTTCCATCAATCTTTAAACGTCGCGGGAGCATTACATAACCAAATGGCATGGACGTTAAATTGCCACAATCCTGTCCGATCGTAACGCCGTCTTCTCCTTATCCTTTGCCTCTACTTCGACCTGCAATAACCACTCTTCAGGTCAAGGGTCGAAAATACTTACAACCACCTAGGGTATCCAAAGTGTCATCGATTCTGGGCAAAGATAACTGTCCTTTTTGGTTACGTTATTTAGTTGTCGATAATCACGCAGAACTAGTTGAACCATCCTTCTCTTCACCAGTACCACTGGAGAGCCCATGGACTGTTCGATGGTTCAATTACTCCATCCCGCTCCATAATCCTGTATATTTGTTCTGCTTCGGCTCGTTTCGCCAATGGCAATCTTCTGGGGGCTGGCGGATCGGCTGGGCATCTCCAGTGTCTATTCGATGTCGTACAACATTAGTCCTGCCCCTCGTGTTCCGGTCTTCTGCTTGGAAAAGATCTTGGTAGCGTCCAAGCAGCTGTTTACGGTATGGCGTTGTTGGTTCGTAAACCTTGCAAGACAAGTCAATGAAGTTATTTAACCATCTAGGAAGCGGATCTGGAGTTGTTGTTACGCCATCCTCTTGTTGACAATCGACGACACACTAGCACAACTTCCAAAGGTACGCCCTTCAGCTTTACTGGATAACTATTGACGTTCATCAGTCGGACGGGCAGTTTTCTCCAGCTTGTATCACTGCCTTAGCGACCAGTATTCCACGACCTTGACCGCTAATCGCTCCTGTTCCAGCATTAAAACTTGCCCTTGGGAATGTCTCCCACTTACGCTCGCTTCCACAATGGTTTCACTGCGGCTCGCCACAGTTACTTCTTCTGCAATACACGCAGGCCGACATATTCTGCTGTGGTTGAGAATAACTTCTTCTTTGCCAACCTTCAACACTCCTGCTTGCAAGTCCAGTTTGAAACCAAATTCTGTCATTATGTCCATTCCGAGATTACGTCCGGTCTATCTCTGCAACTACTACACGATACTGGCATGCAGTATCACCAATACGGAAGTGGGCCGTCGTCTCCCCCAGCACGTTGACTGATTGCCCAGTTGCCGTACGTACGTCCACCTGGTGGATATATCCGTTCTTCCTTCCCACTGCTTCCGCGAAGAATTGTCATTGTTGCACCAGTATCTAGCAGTAAATCTCTCAGTTTCCCATTTACATCCCATACCCGACGAGGCTGCTAGTCTACATCCCACTGAAGCAACAATCACTGGTGTTACTGGGGCATCAGCTACATAGGTCGACGATCGCCCTTCCCGTCGCCCATTTTAGTTTTCCGTCGGCTTTGGTTTTCGTGGACGGGACACCGACTACGTACGTGCCCCATCCTTCCACAATTCCAGCATAGTCTTCCTGGTGCCTATTTGCACGGATTCCCTTTTCGTCATCAATTCCGTCACCTTTTTCGTAATCATTTCATCTAATTTCGTCATAATTCCTTCTAATGGTCTTCTCCTCGTGACTCCCTAGAACACGACGCGAGCAGGTCCTTTGACATTGCTTCACGGGCTTCAAAATCTAGTGCTTGAGCTAAAGCTGGTTCAACGTTTGCGGCCGAGCGAGCTTTACTGCCTGTTGAGTATCCTTATCGAGCAGGCCATCCAGGAATTTTTCACAGCGAGACTCTCGCACACATCTTCCGGTACCGTTGGTACGCACTCTTAATTAGACGAACGACGTCAGCTTCATACTCCTGTAGAGTCTCGTTCGACCTCTGACAGCGATTTTTCAACTGCACGATATACTTGCTGCAATGTTTGTTACGAAACGCATCTCCATTGATTAAGTAGCGTTTGGTAATTTTGTCGCTCCGTCGAAGGAATAACCTGGAGTACCTTCAAAGCATCGCCGGCAGAGCTACTGATAACATGGCTGCTTGGTAGCTTCCGTCCAGCCATATACCGTAGCTGTGGTATCCAGCAGCGTCAAATAGTCTTCCAAGGAGTGTTCTCCGTCGAATGTAGGCAGGTCACATTTATTTTGAACCGTACAGATGGGCACTGAATTCTTGCGGTTCCATCTGAGTGCTTCCCGTATTGGTAGAATTTCCAGTTTCTTCGTGTTTCGTGTGGTTCCAGAATGAATCTGTTCTTCTAGCACCTTCATGCGATCGTCCAATTCTTCATTCATTCTAGATTTTCGTCGATTCTGTTCATTAATTCTTGTTTGATATTAAGAGAATTTTCTATAATTTTTCTTCCAATTTCTAGAATTTTCTATATTCTTCTCGTCCATGTTTCAATTTTTCTAGAACTTTCTCTTCCAGTTTTCTAGAATTTTCTATATTCTTTCGTCCATGTTTTCAATTTTTTTTAGAACTTTCTCTTCTAGTTTTTAGAATTTTCTATATTCTTCTCGTCCAGGTTTTCAATTTTTTCTAGAACTTTTCTCTTCTAAATTGCGAGAATTTTCCGTAAGTTCTTTTAGAAGTTCGCCATTACCACCAGACACTTCAAACAAATATGTCTCAGGATCTTCACCAGCTGCTTCTATTGCTCTTCGTAATCTCGACTGAAGCTCGTGCCTTCCTTCCACTCGTATCTTCATCCCTTTCTTCTAATTCCCGTTTGAGATCTACCACTTTCAAGTCCACTAATTACAGTATTCGCCGCCATTGTTTTCTAATTAAACACTATTAGTCACTAATATATCGCAAATACCCACACCTGACACCAATTTGTAACGTTTTTCGGTTCTTAAAACGTTGTCGGGGTTTTAGAAAAACACACAGGCGATATATTTAAATTCACTTATTCTATTAACACTATTACGGTAATTAAAATCTATATAAAAATGCTTATTAACTATATCACTTAACCACTAATGTCTTATTTATGTAAAATATTTATATTACATGTACTAATTCAAACGCGACCGCACTTATCGAACTCGATCGATTGACTGCCTCCTGGCCAAACCGACGCGTTATATTTATAGCTGGCGCGAACGTCCAGATTGTTCGAGGGCCTTCTAGAACGTCCTCAAGATTCTGGAGAATATTCTCGAATCTTCGACCCGGTGCTGCCTCTGTTATTCGTCGTAGTAGTTCTTCTTCCGCTATGCCAGCGCCATCTGGGACGCTTATCGGAACCGCCAGTTGAAAAGTTGGCGCTCGTTACCAATATATTTACCCAATATAAGTGTACTTGATTCATGTCTCGTCTATATTTTTATGTTATCAAATTATAATTAAAAGATTCTAATATACCCCCTTATATATATATTATTTCAGTCTACTGCTTCAAGATAATGCAATTGTATTATTCTGCGATGAGTGCCTAATTTTGTTACAATAATTCTGGTTTCCAGATCTCCAATATATAGGCATTTCGGAATACGGTTGAATTAGCCAAATCCTGATGTGGATTTACGATCAATTTTATTCACCTGCCCAGTCGGCATCAACATAACAATCCATTATTATCAGCTGTGCTTATTTCTAGTGTAGATCAACTTCAAATGTTTTGTTTTTATACAAATATTTTAATATTCTTAAAGTATATGTTGTAATGTTGTTCATTGTAGCTCGATTGGAATGACTCGGTTATTTTACACTAAATGAATATCTGGTCTCGTAGCGTGCTATATACAACAATGCACCAATTAAAATTTCTAAATTCGAGATTAACATTTGTAATATCTGGATGGTTCCAAATTTAATTTTTCTTCCATAGGAAAATGACTAATTAGAGCTTATCTTGATTTCTCTGTATTTTAAATTTATTCTTACCGCATATCATAAGTCATCGACAAAGTATTAAAATGTATATAATGTCATTTCTCATCAATTTTTAATGTACAAAACAAAATCGTAACTATTTCTTGTAAAATCCTTACACTAATTACGTTACTATGATACTCTATAATGAACGGATTAATGATCATACCATGTACGCGGACTTTCTTTAAGACCATACAAAGATTTTTAATTTATAAACTTGGTCGTTGTTCTGTTTACACCCTTGGAGTTGATTTACATACACTTCGGATGTTATTTTACTATTTAAAAAATTTTGTTGCGTGCACTTTCAACATCACATCTGATTAATACTAAACCCGCTTGACAACAATATATAATAGTAATTTAAAGAATTGCGTTTTTGCTACTGGTGAGTACGTATTTTCCAAAGATAATTCTTGTTGTTGAAAGCTTTTTATAACCAGCCTAGCTCTATAACTGTTATCAGCTTTACGTTTGTATACCCACTTAACATCTAATATATTTTTCTTTTTCGGTTGAGTTACTAAATCCCAGGTGTCATATTCTTCCAATTTCTTCATTTCATTATCCATTGCATCACAATAATTTACATATACAATGTAGTCATCATACTTTATATAGGAACTTTTCCTTGCCGTGTAGAATATCTCAGTTGTTTTTCTTCTTCAGATTCTTCTCTTATTTCTTCCTTATCGTCTGCATCCATGATGTCTTCAGTGTTAGTGTCATCTTCTGACTCATTATTCCTTAGTTCTATATACTTGACATCTTCTTCAATAATATCTACATGACGAGCTACTATCACTTGACCATTTAGCAATACACGGTAACCAACATCTGTGTAACCTAACAGTACACCCATTTCAGCTTTCTTTGTCCCATTTTCAAATTCTTTTTACTTCAGGAATACGAACAAATACTTTACTCCCGTATAAACGTAGATTCTTCGCGCAAGGTCTTTCTTTAAAGAATATTTCATACGGTGTTTTTCTTTCAATTGTATTTATTAATGATCTATTATGCACCTTCAACCAGTTTAACTACGCTCTGCTACCATGATAATAATTCTAATTAAACACCACGTTTACTTTTAACTGATTATAATTACAACTGTTTTTCAATACGGAATACATCATGTTGTTTACTACTACTCGTTGCTACTAGTTACACTAGTTACACCTTAGTAAAATAAAAGTAACTATATATTCATAATTCTGACATTTACCAACGCGTTATTTTCAATAAATAACATCGCGGCATCCTTGAGGGTAAATCTAATCGATCACATTGTACAATATTTTCATTACAGGCCACCAAAAAGTTTCTGGAGATAGTCAATTCTCGCGCACGAAGAAAATCCGGCCCTGTAAGCTGGACTACCGCCGTTCGATTCCTATTGGCTCGCAAGTTCGATGTAAACAGAGCCGTATCGCTGTTCGAACAACACGAATCCATTCGTAGACGTGAGGGATTAACCTCTTTTGACCCCTTGAAAGAACCCCTTTTAACGGAACTGAAGACTGGAAAATTCACCATGTTGGTAAGTCGTCATACGTAGTGCTAAGACATTTCACGCATCGAATTGCTTATACAGTTTGTCTAAGTAAGTGTGGACACGCTGTATAATACATCTTGCTTTAAGTTTTGAAATTCTATTTAATGCCCGTAAACTAGGATAAATCTTGAATGAATAGAATTAATTGATACGTTTTTTGAGTAATCTGAACTTTAAGTCCTTCTTAATCTAATATTCCATTATGTTTTGAAGATTTTAAGGATATAAGTAAAAATAGACAGGCTGAAGTCGATGTAATATATTTTCTTTAAAACTTTATTAAATCATTTGTTACTTAATAATAATATGATAACATAGATAAATAAATAAATACATACACAGTGTTTCAAAATGAATTACATCTCAGTAGGTACTGAGTGACTCTGAATAGTGCAATTAGAAATATATTTAATTTGTGTCTTCGCTCTCATCTTCTGATCCGCAATTAACTGTCAGAACAAAGTCATGTTTGCTTCACATTCGTACCACTCTTTAATTATTTTCCCTGTGTGATTTATGCAATTTTGCCAGGCGTCTGAGTGTACAGCTGTCCAAACTTTCTTGCCACATTCCCAATACTTCTTTATCGCCATAACCATCCAGACCAATATGCTTATTATAATATCCTTTTGCATTTGCCCATATAAATTCGTAGCATTGAAATCGCAGTGATACAGAGAAGTCTTGAAACTTTATGCCATGTGCTCGAAGTAATTCATCAATAATAAACTTAACCATAAATTACCTTACGAACATCCATTTTTATTTCTCTCTGACACATCACATGTTTTGGGCATCAATCGTGGCTTGTACAGGGCTGTTGAAGCACTCGATGAAGGAAACAGCAGATATAGCTTCCTTCTTGCGTTTTGTGTTGTAGATGATACCATAGAAATGCCCAAGCATTCGCAACTCTCTAATAATTTGTAAGTAAGTTTTAATTTAATAATAACCAATTACAATTACTCATGGACCGATCAACGGATATTAGGAGGACTTCCATTTCGCTTTTCCTCCTCGAAATACATTAGTAAACGACTGACAACTCTTGGCAACAAGAACTAAGTGTTTTAGCCGGGCATCTTGAACTGTAACCTAAAAAAAATGTTTTAAGTCTTTGTATGCTTTTAACACCTCTAATACTTACCATAAACAAACAGATTTACTTCACTATAGCTCTGAAAAGAACTTTTGGTAAAAGAAATAATAGAAGTAAATAAAAATTCAAACCTAAAGAAGGGTCAATCAACAGTAAAAAGCAGATGTCAAATGTCAACGGAGCGGTAAAATGGGGTTGCATGCACTGAAGTAAACATTATGAAAGGTCTTATTTACGCATTACTCGACCGTATTCTATCTCACTTCAACTAGTTTGTTGATACTTAATAAAATATGGACGTATAGCTTAAGTAGCTACGACTTATGTTATATACTTCTATCTCGCTTGTCTATATGAATGCTTCCAATTTTTTGAAACTACGCTTGTCTTTACTTTACCGACCTGTTAATGACGTAACTACAAACATTCATGACTTCGTCTGTAACTGTTTTTAACTTAATACTACCAAATAATATACACATTGCAAGAAAATATTTTTATCGTCGAAACATATTTCCAATTTCTTAATGGCGAATGGCAATATTTCTACGCTGAGCTCAATAACTATCTCTCTTACAGCCTACCCGTGACTCTACAGATGCTGCGATAGCAGTTTTCACGGCTCACAAGCACATACCTACCTTGAGTAGCCATCAGACCACTCTGCAAGGGGTGGTTTATCAACTAGATGTTGCCTTACAATCACCGAAAACTCAAAAAGCTGGAATCGTCTTCATTTACGACATGACCAATTCGAAGTATTCAAATTTCGATTACGATCTATCGCAGAAGATACTCACGATGTTGAAGGTAAGGCTTATTATATCACCTTTTAGTTTAGTTATTGATGACGCACTTGTCTTATCTACTCTTTGCCTGTATTAAACATTTACACGGGGAAAACTTCAGGCTTTTATTTGTTCTGGTTTTTAATGTTCGAGTCATATAAAGTTATTTTATTAGTTTAATTTAATATGAGTATCGGTGTACCGCAAACGAGATCTTGTGGTTTTATATAAAATAATCTGATAAGAACGATTTAAGGGATTTGAAATTCATTCGCTTTTTATTATTGTTTTACTTGTTCTATTAATAAACACCAAAAGATTAGATATAAGATATTATCAATTAGTTAGGTATTTAAGGACGAAATTCTGATTTATATTTGAGGGGAGCTCTTAGGTATTCACCAATTCTTGTGGATTAGAAAATGTGGGTAGAAAAATGCTATAAAAAATAAAATATTTCATATCGATATTTCTTAACATTATTACATATATTTCTAAATTAGTATTTTAGTCATATCTATGCAAGAAACATCGACTATTTGAAATGTTATCTTGACAGCCTCAAATCACATAAGAAAGTGAGTTTATTTGCCTTTACCTAAATCATTTATTTATTTCATCCAAACAACTTAGAATTGAATTAATTACACTGCAAATTTTAGCTCATTCATGTCACAATCATGTCTTATATAAAATCCAACCGATGAAATAGATTCATTCAGTGTAAGACGATGTAAATGGAAGAAAAATTTTTGTTGTGGCTGCACACAAGTAAAACAGCTTGCACCTTCTTTTATAGTTTAACTGCGGTTCTTACCTGATACAAGTTGACGAACAAAAATACATATAACTATATTTGTAAGCCTGGTAGTTACCGAAAAGTTGCGTAAACAATTAGGGGTGCAATTAAAAAAAAAAAAATGTGGGAGAGGGGGTAAAAGGCTATTTATACGGGGTGTGTTATAATGGTAAAATTTGATGTACAATATCGTCTAATTTCCACTGGATTTTACCATTTAAACCAACATAATTTGGTGAGTTACGCACAATGTCACATCTCCCATGAGGTATAAAGAACTTATTTTCTTGTCTGGTTGCAATACCGTGAACATTTTTGATTAACTTAAATCGATGTTTATTGGTGAATATATATACCGACAACTGATAGACAAAAAGACCAGCCAGAGTCAATACACGAAACCGCCTAAACAAATCTCAACAATGACTAAATACAGATACACCCGCAATAACCTTAATGATTCGTTTCTGAGCAATAAAAACTCGATTCGCCCCAGTGGACAAACCCAAAATGTTTATCTATATTCAAAGAATTGTCAACATTACTTAATAGTTGAGGACCAACAGTCACTTCCATACTAGAACAACCTTTCTGCCTATTATGAAATCGAACCATTCTGGGTTTTATCTGTATTCAAAATGCAACCAAATTAGTATTATTACACCAGTCACTCATCCGAATTCAGTGTTGATTGACACCTTAATTTTAATCATACTCATTTTTATCAGATATAAGAAATGTGTTATCATCTGCATACGAAACTAAGAAAGCATCAGATATATTAGTGCTTAAATCGTTAGAATAAAGTAAAAATAGCACAGGACCTAATACAGAACCTTGCGGAACACCTAAGGTGATTTTCCTACAGTCCGATCTACATTGCGTAATACATCCATTATTCTTTCTATGTTATTATACTACATACTGACGTCTATTACTTAAGAAAGAATTCACCCAGTCATATACTACTCACGGACACCAGATGAATATAATTTAGATAAAGTCTATTATGATCTACGCAGTCAAACGCCTACTAAGTCGCAAAAAAACACCCACAGGGCACTCACCTTCATTAATAAAAGAAATCAACCTGGTATAAAAATCCATCAGTGCAGTAGTTGTTGATTTATTTGAACGAAAACCATGTTGACTGTCAGTTAAAACACTATTCTTATCTAAAAGTTTTGCGGAAACATTCTAAGAAACAAATTCAAAATTTTTTGAAAAGTTTGATGAAATGTTACTGCGTCTATAATAAAAATGGATTGTGAATTACCTTTTTTGTAACTGGTACTACTTTACACAATTTTAATGAATTTGGAAAGCTATCCTTGGAAAAAGATAAGTTAACCAAATAAGTGACTGGTTTTAAGATACAGGCAAATTTTTTTTTAATTAAGTTCGCAGTTCGTATGTCTGCGAGTAAATGCGTGGGAAAATGTGGGACACTCCCGTATAGATGATAAGGAAACTTTAACTTTGGATGATTCTTATTTCATGTGGTTTATCGTATCAGAAAATTAGAGAAGGCAAACTCTTACAGCACGTTTATGCAATCATATATGTCAAATAGCGCAAACAGGAAAAGAATACCCATCTATCTTTCGCTTGCGGTTTTTTGGGTTGAATTATTTGTCACATACTGCAATAGATATCCTTATAAAACCAACAAAAAAAACATTCATTTCACTAGGCAATAAGTAAATATACTCGAACAATACACCAAATATATGCATTTATTAGATTATTATTAGTGCTAGTTGTTTCCTTATTATATTTGGTTAGTTGTTTTATGTTATCCGTCATTTCTACGCTCTTTATTCGTATGATTCGTGTGATTGTTTTTGCAGCGTTACAATTTGACTAGCCTGTAGGGATTTATTGGTAACAGTTTTGCCCACTTTGATTAGGAAAAAAAAAAACATTCTCTTAAAATAAATGCCTTTCTTTTTTTACTTGGAATGTTCAGCAGCATTCATGTTTATTATTCCTTTATCTGCATATATTTATTCAGATCGTTGACATTATACTGTTGCTACAATCAATTGTTAATTGTCATCCATCAAACGATGCACGCATATTAAAACATAAATACTTTTCCCATCGAGCAAGCACCTTAAATATTAAAACATTCTTTCTTCACGCACAGCGCTCAATAAATTAGGTTCGTTCCAGCACGCGCTCTAAAGACCGAATCATTTCGTTTGTGTGTGTGCAGTTAAAACACACCGTATTGCTATCTTCAATTCTTAGGCAACGAACACATCATTCGTAGAATCTAATTTCGTGCTAACTCGGCATTAACTATTATTCCACTTAATAACGGTTTAATTATATCGTATAATCATATTATATCTCTCCCCGCTGTATTGTGCCTGTTCAAGTTGGAATCGTATTGTGAAAGATATTACCAGAATCTATTCGTTTTGTAGAAAGAATTTCCTCAAACTTGAGAACGCATAACGTTCAAAACAGATTCTGATTCGGTGTGGAAAACTTTCGCGGAAAATCGCTTTTGTTTATTCCTGGCTTAGTGTTTGGCGAGGAAAGTTGTTTTGTGGTGAAAGTGCTGGCAGAAATGTCGCTCGATAGATAGAATACATTGGAGAATTCGTTGATTGTAACAGTAAACAGGTAATTTTTGTATTGACATAATAGAAAAAAACTCTTACTTGCAATAATTACATTCAATCAAATAACTGGAAAAATGTGAAAATGTTGTTGAACTGCAGGTTTGTTGTATAAACCAGTGGTTCTCAAACTTATTTAGACACTGTACCCCTTTTTACCTACAAAACATTTTAGGTACCCCTTCTCAGTTACCGATACTAAGTAAACTATAATTAAAATATTAAACAAATCTTAAAGCCTTCTATGTAGCATAGAAGTTATAGTGTTAACCTTTGAAACTGAATTACGCATCATGTTTAAATAAAAACAAAGAGAATATTGTTTACAAACATTTTTATTACATTAAAAACAAATACACACAAAATTTAAAGAACAAAAAGCGCTACTTTCAAAGAGATTAGTGAGAAGGTGAGGCTTGTTCCCTTTGCACAGTTATCAAAATTGGATTTTAACTTGGTTTAAATACAATCTTAAATCATCTTCAACATTAATTTGTTTCTAGATTTTTTTTAAGATAGGTTAATTGAGAAACCCTTTCACATAAATAAGTGGTGGAAAACCCAACAAGAAATTAACAGCAGTGCTTGCACATTCTTTTTATTCCTTCCCAATACCGATCCAGAAATTCTAACAATGTAGTACAGCAGTCAAATATTTGTTTTTCAACGTGGGATCACATGATACTTCAATGAGGTGTTCCTTTTGAAAGATAGTCAGGATAGTGTCCATAGCATCAGCATTAAAGGGTCACGTATCCAGTTATACTGTTTCTCCAAAGGTGGAAAGTACTCTCTTTGCGGATCTCAATGCCATTCAAATGCTGGCCCATTTGAGTCTGATTTCAGTGAATCAGATAGGTTTTTCTCATTATCTTGCAAAAATGTAAGTAATCGTTCAAACGGCTCGCAGTTGTTATTTTCTATTTGTTTTTCCCAGAGAATGATCTTTTTTACCATTGCATCAGTTTTCTTTTCTATATTAAAAATATCAGAAACATGCCTTGCATGGATAAATTCCAGATGTGAGTTTCCAAAATATCACTTAAATAATCCAACTTCAAAAGCCAATCAAAATCAGTAAGCATAGAAGACAGAGGGATTTGTGTTCGGTAAAAACATTATGTAATTCTTTGTGGAGTTCAAATACACGGGACAAAACATTTCCCCGAGAAAGCCATCGTACCTCAGTATGTAGCAATAGTTCTCATGGAGCTCCCCATATCCTGCATAATTTTAAAGTAACGAGATTTTAGGGGCCTAGTTTTTATGAAGTTCACAATTTTCACACTCTGATCAAGGACATCTTTAAGTTATCAGGGAGGTGCTTAGCCACCAAAGCCTCGGTGAAGGAGACAATGAGTGAACTATACACTCAGTTGAAACCGTTTTAATATGCCTACTACCTGTGATGTGACGCTCATAGCCTTAGCACATCCATACACACTGACACACATTTTTCCACTCGAGCTGTTTTCGAAAAAAAAAAGAAATCTAACAAATTGAAAATATCTTCACCTTTTGTCGATGTTTAGATGTCTTACAAAATAAGTATATCTTCAAATATTTCATCTGAAAAATGCCACGTACAAAACATCGTGGGCTAGGCCAGCGACATCCGTGCGTCATCGATTGATACCAAAGCAAGGACTAGCTCGAATTGCTCCAACAAGTTGTTCTTTTTTTGTCATACGCCATATCACTAATTCTCCTTGAACTGTAATCATATTGATAATCTTATAATTTGCCGTTATTCATCACTTCCTGGACTCTTATTCATATTCAAGTTCTATTATCTCATTAATTTCTCTATAGTTGGTGGTTCTTCTTTTTCTCTGTTTGCCACGTCGTGCTGCCCTCTGTCCAGCTTTCTCGGTCCTCCACTTCTTCGCCATTCAGTAATTCCGAAAGTATCTCCTCCATCTTTCTAGAACTCTTCTTCTTGTCAATTAGATTCTCCTTTTATCTTTGTAAAAGACTGCTTTGTTAATACGGCTCTTCCTTTCTCCTTTTATTATTTGGTATAGATTTCGCTTCTGTTATTTTTGTAATTTTCTTAATCTTCTGCAGTACTCTTCATTATATTTTCCTTTTCTTCTCTCTTATTAGTTTTTTGTCTTCCTCTCTTTGTCTCTCGTAAGCCATTTTTGCTTCTTCGGTTCTTTCGTTCAACATTTTTATCCGTAACTTTCCCCTTTCTCCAATTTCCCTCCTACAGTCTTCATCAAACCATTGCTTTCTTTGTTCTTTAACTTTCTTCTCGCACTTTTGAGCCACTCTCTCTATCCTCGCTTTCACTCTATCCACTTTTCTTCTATGTTGCTCTTCTCCTCCATGTCCGTAGCTCTTTTTGTAACTTTTCCTCACATACTCTTCCTTTCCGCTCTACTTTTTAGCCTAATTGGTTTGTAAATGTATTTGCTTCTACTATTCCTAATTTCTGGCACAACTTGCTTCATTCTTGCCCCTACCATGAAATGATCGGTATCCCCATCCAGTCCCCTATAAGTTCTTACATTACTTATAGCTTTTTCTTCTGGCTTTTCAAAATATTTTTAGAGTCATTCTAATATTGTTGCTTTTCTTATAAAGTAGACAAATTCAAATATATGACGTAATTGCTAGATTACTCATCGCAAGAATTATTTCCATTTGAACAAATTCTTAAAACACCGTAAAAAAAAAAACTAGTCTAGACATCAGTAAACACTGCTTGTGTACACTTAAAATTATGCCTGTTTTTTCCCTAATATAAATGTAATTTTATGCTAATAATAATTGTATGATAATTTATGTTAAAATATTCCCGAGTTTCAAGTTTAATCCGCAATATATGTATGTACTACGCATATAACATTATTAAAATAACTGTTTAAGAATAACTGTTATTTTCTATGGTAAATACCATTCATTCACTTATATACCAATAAAGCTACTTGTATTAACCTCTGATAATCTTCAATGAATTTACGAATTTTTAGGACGTATCTGTTTTAAAATATACGTATAACGTAAATAATGCATACTTCGAAAGTGCGTAACATGTCGTTTACAACTTGCTGACATAGAAAATGCAAATGATCCAAAGATTGTTTGTTGTCTGTCGTTCGCCTTGTTTGTCGATTTCAAGGCAAGAAAACGGGGGAAACAAATGACTGCGAGCGATCCTTTGAATATTCATAAAGCATACGCGTGCGTACAATATGCATAAATATATGTATGCATACCGTGTGGCTTGCGTACTGTTTTAGCAGATTTTTCTTGCAGAGGAAGCTTCTCTACGTAATGAGTGAAGTTTAAGCATGTTTCCATGAAGGTTTTGGTACAAGGATATGTGGAAAAGTGGTTATAATATTATTTATACTTATACGATCAAATATATAAGTAAATATGTAAAAATAATTATATAGAAGTCGCGCATTTTCTTAGAACGCGTTTCATGAAGAAGGTGGATGAGTAAGTTGGTCCATTCACACATTCTGATACCATTTGCAGAATGTGTATACACCTCTGGTAGCTATCTTTCGTTTTTGCTCTGTTAGAATAGGTATTGGAAAATAAATTGAGTAATGAAGTTGAACATTAAAAGTTTTTTCCGTATTTATAATTTTTCCTTTCAACATTTTATCTTTTTTTGAAAACGTCTTTTTAATATATGTAATTGTTTATTTTTCAATTTTTTTCTTAACATTTTTTTTTACTTTTTTCTTGCATTTATTATATATATGTTTGTAGTAGTTTTATTTTTTACTTTTTATTTTTTTTTATATATATATTTTTATATATTATTATTAATATATATTTTTCCCAAAATTTTTACCATTTTTTATATTTATTTTTCAATATTTTGTAAGAATTATTTTTGCATTTGTTTTTATTATTTTTTTTTTTTTTTATTTATTACCTTTTTGCACATTCTCCTTTCTTATTTTTCATTTTTTCCTTTAACATTTTAAAAAATTTCTCCAAATCTTGTACCCCTTTTAATTATTTTTTTCTTTTTTTCTAAAAATTTTCACATCTTTTTCACATTTGTTTATTGTTCTAGATTTTGTACTTTGCATTTCTTTTTGGTATTTTTCTGTTTTTAACGTTTTTTCAATAATTTCCTTCGTTTTTAATTTTTTTACTTTTTTATATTTCCTCACTTTTTTTCATTTTTTACTCCATTTTTATATTTTCTCATTCTTATTTTTTTTTTCATTTTTCTTACATTTGTTTATTTTTCACAACTTGGTAATATATTATTATTTCCAAACTTTACACCTCTTATTAACATTTTTCTTTTTTTTTACGTTTCTGCAATACAATTTTCTACATCGTTTTTGTTTTTTAATTTTTTTTACTCCATTTCTATATTTTCGCATTTTTTTTATATTTTTTTTTACGTTTATTTTTCAAAATTTTGTGACGATTTTTTCGAAACTTTGCAACTTTTTTTTAACATATTTCTTTTTTGCATTTGCTCATTTTAAAAAAAATTCAAACATTTTTTTATTTTTTTTCATTAATTCCTTTTAACAGTCGTTTATTTTTCCATTTTTTTATTTTCCCCAACTTTGTACCTCTTTTCAGCGCTTCTTTTGTTTTCTCTTTGTTCATAACAGTTTTGACATTTCCATTTTTTTTTAAATTCTTGACATTTGCCTTTTATTGGTTGAGGCTGTGATTTTTTCAATTTTTTTTTAAATTTTCAAAATGTAATCCAAACCTTTAATAATCTCTGTTCAAAATTTTTTTTTCAAATTTTTTTTTTATATCTGTACATTTGTTTATTGTTCTAGATTTTGTAATAATTATTTCCAACCTTTACCTTCTTTTTAACATTTTTCCATTTTTTTTTAACTTTTTCGAATTATTTTATATAAATTATAAAACAATTGATATTAAAGCATAAAAAAATGACTTCATAAAATCTATACCCATGCATTTATGTATGTAGGTATGAGAATATGACACATAAAACTTATTAGAATTGTGACACTTCTATCTTGTCATCGCCAAGTAAATAGATTTTGATTTCAACGTATAATAATACTCGATAATATCCACGTGAAGACCAATAAATTACTCATGACTAATTACTGAAACGCATATTTTAGATTTATTTCACATTAATAATTGTTCCACGTAGCGCAGCCTTGGATACTCAAATCGGAAATGTAATATTTGAAATGGATATTTATAAAGGTATTTTCGATCACGTGAAAAACTATGTATGTATAACTATAATGGTATTTAATTTTTTGTATATGAAATAACTTTATTTTAAAATTCTATTATTTTGGAATATTTTATAACTTTGTATCCCTAACATCGCTATTTCTGTGATTTCTCTTGATTTATACAAAATCAAATCATACATTATAGATCGAAAATGTAATATTTGAAATGGATATTTATAAAGGTATTTTTGATCACGTGAAAAACTATGTATGTATAACAATAATGGTATTTATTTTTTTTTGTATATGAAGTAAATTCATTTTAAAATTCGATTATTTTGGAATATTTTATAACTTTGTATCCCTAACATCGCTATTTCTGTGCTTTCTCTTTTTTTATACAATATCAAATCATATATTATGTACTATATTTT
Organism: Protaetia brevitarsis; assembly: GCA_004143645.1. Taxonomy (NCBI): domain Eukaryota; kingdom Metazoa; phylum Arthropoda; class Insecta; order Coleoptera; family Scarabaeidae; genus Protaetia; species Protaetia brevitarsis. Next base: position 107,650 of record RXPK01003782.1, read on the forward strand.
ATTTAATGTATTTATTTACTATCTTAATTATCCATAGTATTAAATATTTTTAATTCCTTCTTTGAATTCCGCTTTTAAGTCATAATATATGTTTAAAACCTATCTGATAAACTGATAAAATAGAATAAAAGCATCTTCTACATTAGAGTATTAGACTGACTTTCAAAAAGTAAGAGTCACCAAGTTTATGTTGCCGCCACTGGACAGTGGCTCCATCTGATTTTTTTTTTTCGTTTTATTGGTTAAACAGAGAAAGGTTATTTGAGATTTATTAATTTACCATACATTAATGTACACTATACAGGGTATTCCACGTAACTGGTTCATTAAGAAGTTGTATGATTTCTATTATTACTTATATTTGAATTTTGGCCACCAGTATCTGTTCGATTGGAACTATAAATGTAAAATACCTTAACCAAATATCATTCCGGTGACGGAAATGGATGTCAACTTTGTTATTTTAAATAGAATGGTATAATTTATTATTCATTTTTGGATTCCACAACTATAAATACGTCAGTTTTCATTTAGCTATTCTATAGCTACATGTTGCGTTTTGAGTTAATTTAAGTTTTTTTTTTTTTTTTAGTCATAAATTGCATCTTGAGAATTAATATCTCGGTTAATACTGCAAGTAGATACTCCAAATTTGCTATGTTATGATGTAGACATTACTCTAAGAACGGTAAGCACACTTTACATTCTAACATACAGGGTGTTCAGAACTGAGGACAAAGTGACATATCTCAATGCAGAAACTCTATTTTTTTAAATAGAACACCTGTATTTTAATTCGATTAGGAAGTAAATATCATCCCTATCACTTTATATCAGCATACCTATACTATTTTAATAGATTTTGTATTATGAGCGACTTTTTTTTAAACAGACTAAGTAGCCCTATCTTTAATTGTTTGTAGCTGGCTCTGAAATGGATTCACGTCAAATTCATGTATTATTTTTGAATGACCATACAAGAATGTCTGTTCGAATAGTCATTTCTATTAATATTGCTTGTACGAAAGTTGTAATTACATTATATACATAAACACTTTTGGTTAGTCAATGAATTGACATTAATCCCATTCAGAGCCAGCTACACACGCAAAGATAGGGCTACTTAGTCTGTTTATCAAAAAGTCGTTCATTCTCACAAATCTAATTAAGATAGGTATAGGGAATGCTGATATTAAGTGAGTAGATGATATTTACTTCTTAACCGAATTAAAAATACCAGGGTTCTATTAAAAAAAAAGAATACTTAGTCTGTTTAACAAAAGTTCGTCATATCTCAAAATCTATTAAAGATAGTATAGGGAATGCTGAATATAAAGTGATAGGGGATTATATTTACTTCTTAATTCGAATTAAAATACAGGGTGCTTATTTAAAAAAAACGAATACTTACTCTGTTTAACAAAAAGTTCGTTCATATCTCAAAATCTTTTAAAGATAGGTATAGGGATGCTGATAATAAAGTGATAGGAGTATGATATTACTTCTAGTCCGAATTAAATAACAGGTGTTCTATTAAAAAAAAAGAATACTTACTCTGTTTAATCAAAAAGTCGTTCATATCTCAAATCTATTAAAGATAGGTAGGGATATGCTGATATAAAGTGATAGGTGATGATATTTACTTCTTAATTCCGAATTAATACAGGGTGTTCTATTTAAAACAAAAGAATACTTGTCTGTTTAACAAAAAGTCTCTCATATCTCAAAATCTATTAAAGATATGTATAGAGAATGCTGCATATAAAGTGATAGGGGATGATATTTACTTCCTAATTCCGAAATTAAAAATACAGGGTGTTCTATTTAAAAAAAAAAAATGAGTTTTCTGCATTTAGAAAATTATGTCACTTTGTTCCCTCAGGTTTTGAACACCCGTGTGTGTTAGAATGTAAAGTGTGCTGACCGTTTCTTAGAGTTATATCTACATTCATAACATAGCAAATTTGGAGTCTCACTCGCAGTAATTAACCGAGATATAATTTCTCAATGATGCAATGATTATGACTAAAAAAAAAAGAAAACTTGAATAACTCAAAAACGGCAACATGTAGCTATAGGAATAGCTAATGAAAATGACGTATTTATTAGTTTGTAGAATCCAAAATGAATAAAAAATTATATATTCTATTTAAAATAAGAAGTTGACATCCATTTCGGTCAACCGGAAGTGATATTTTGGTTAAGGTATTTTACATTTATAGTTCCATCGAACAGATATGTGCCAAATCTTAATATAAGTATTGATAGAAA